>CAKAEH010000689.1:0-123151 GCA_916381525.1 Cercopithifilaria johnstoni
TAAATTTATATGTTGGGGGAATTTTAATGTATCATCTGTGCGTGATTGTAAAAAAGTCTTTTTTTCAGATTGGTAGTGGAAAGTCATATGCACAGCAGTTTGTTTCCCAACTTGTTGACCATTACATTTTCATTCCAGATGATTCTAATTTGGTCAGGCATTTTTCAAATATTTTTTTAGTAAGGCATTTCCTTTTTAGCATGAGTTTTTTCAACGTCTTGCGGCAGGTGGGTTTTTTTAGTAACACCTTTTCAGATAATTCAGCATATCTGTAGTGGTAAAAGATCAAGCAAAAGAAAAAGGTTAGTGTTGTGATTAGTAAGAGCAAAAGAAATTATTGCAGACGTTTTTCATAAGGAAAATTAAAAAATCGGAGATATTAAAATTTTTTTACGAAGATTCGACAACTCTCTACATTTGATCGACTTTCTTTCTATGTCACTCATTCTTGTGTGCGTTCCAGCACAAACATCTATTACCTTTGGCTGATGAAGTTCCTGAATTTGTTTCGTATTTCGTTGCTTATTCGGTCACAAGAGATTCGCTGCGACATTCACTTTTTTTGGTTCTGAATCATTGGTTAACTGGTCGGCGTGGTGACCTCATCATGGCATTTATCAAAGAAACTCCAATTGTTACGAAGCATTTCGCTTCTGTGGTATGTATTGTTCATTTTTGATTATGAACTGTAAGGCTGCAATTTTTTAACTGAGTTTTTATATAAACTTTTCAGACGTTTCCATTTATGGTTGTTCATGATTGCTCTGTTGGTGGTGTCTATAGAAATCCATTACATGGTTTTACAGTAATGCTTTACTCTGATTGGAAAATTTCCCCCTCATTGGAGTTGAGACCGGCTCTGGAGGTATCCTTTTTCGTTTTTTGGATTAATTTTATCATATCTAACTTGAGAAATTTTTTTCTATCAAAGTTGAAGCACCTTAAAAAGGTTCGAAAAACATATTTCCTTCTGTTTCTAATTTTAAATAGAATTGTGGACTATCCGCAACATTTCGAAGCTTAACTTCATCATCAGAGATGACATTCGTTGTGGTACTGGTGCTAATTTGCTGTAATGTTTCTGCGTTTCATGGCGTATTCGAACTTTATGGCGTATAATTTAAAAACTCTATGGCAGTCGTTTATTATATTTTAAAGAGTAAGTCAATGCATTTCTAAAAAATTGCCTACGATTGGCTTTACAAGCTGATTATTTTCACGAGCTCTTCAGATTCTATCAAAAGCCGCTGATTGCTCAGTCTTCGACAAAAATGTTCTATGCTATCATATTCATCTCGCGAAGTTATCTCATATTCTCACACAGAAAGATCTTTTGGACATTTTGGAAAATCCGAATTCAAGTGTATTCTTCAAATCGCTGAAAGATGAACTTCTAAAAGTTTAACTTTATTTTCAACTGCTTCATTGCAAATTTTAACTCTAGTCTGTTGCAACTTATTATTTCGGAAAATAAATTTGAGCGAGGGAAGAAATGAGAAAAGACGCATAATGGCATGCAAATTGATAATTACCTGAAAAGTGATAAAGTATGAAATGTTTGTCTATTCATCATTTAACATACTGTTTATTTAGTTTTTTCATTTTGCCCTTGCATGAATCTCGTTTATATTTTTCCATATATGAATGACACAAAGCTTTTACGAAACTCTTATTTTTTTATGTTTTACCCGAATAAAAGCATTGGTTTATTGTTTTCTATGTTTTTTCTCTTTTGAGATTTGAAACCCTCAGTTGTTTTTTTCTTTAACTGTCACTATTTTGTAATGTATTACGATTAATTCAAAGAAGGATAAATATATTCTAATGATTTACACAGTGTAAATGAATTAAGCAACGTTAACGGTCTGAAGATACGTGCTGATATTTATTCACTTTGCTCTATAATTAGGAAATAGAATATAAGTAAAATCAAAACTGGAACAAACTGCAGTTTGGGAGGAATTGGTAACATGCAAAGATTTGCAAGAAATTGGAGAGAAGATCGTTCGAATCTTTTTTATATTATTAGAAGGATGATTAAAATCAAATGGGAATTGTTGATCTAGTTACTTTCATTTCTGCAAGCCATCGAGGAAAATTCTTACATCACGAACTATAGAGTTTCTAGACTCATTTTGTAATTCAATTCACTTTTCCGAATTTTAGATTTTAATTTTCAAGATTCAAAGGCATTTTGATAAAGATATTTTCGTAAACCTCTGTGATTATGAGTGTTATGTTTGCAAACTCGCGATCCAATCAATCGAATAATGGTTATTTGGTTGAATTCAAGGTAAATTTTCGTAGTTATGAAATATCTATGAGGTTTTTGCATACGTGCATATGGCTTTATTCTAAGGGCATCGATTTTATTGGTCGAAGCAAAATGGTTTGGAACACTAACAATTTGGTTAGCGAATATGATGTCCAGTTGTTATTTATAACTTAGATTAATATACTGGAAATAAGCATTGATTAAGGCTGGCCGGTCGAATTTGCAAGCAGGCTCGACAGTTGATAGACGAAAGGTTGTGGCTGATAAAACGAAAGGATTAGTTTTCATCAAGCAATCCAGTGATCAGCTGGTGCACTTTTGCTGGAAAAATCGTGAAACTGGAGCGGTTGTAGATGTTAGTGATATTCGTATTACATTCTTTTTATTTAAAATTCATCATATTTAGGATATATACAAGCTGTTAGTGGTAATTTCAAACTCATAGTAGAGTCTATTATTAGGATGTATTCTCCTGCACTTTATACTTTTTGGTGTCTTTGCGAGCAAAAAAGAAGCCAGAAAAGAGGAATGAGTTTTTATCTTTCACTTTTAATCTCTACTTATGTTCTGCTAATGCGTTCCCTACTAGTTACTTATTTTATAATGGTGAAGAAAAGGAATGGCTTAGTGTCGATGTGAGCAACTGAAATGTTTTAGGTGCTTCCGGTTTTTTAAATACATTAAGGGATCAAAAATTGGCGTGCAATGGCTGGCAGTTGTAGTTGGAGTTAATTTTGCATTAACATATCAATCCGTATAATTTATCACGTAATTTAAGTAACCGCATATAGTGAAGACATAACGAGGAAGGGGAAGAATGATGAATTTTCCCTAGTTCACGAAAAGCTTAGTGTGATAAAGAATTGCATAAGATTTTTGAAAAAACGTCAAAGTTAAAGCAACTATTGTAGACGAACAAGGCTCCAAAAATTTTTTTTTCATAGGATTTGATCATTTTTCCTGGCGACACGGAATTTTTGCGAGTAAAAGAATGTACGGACGGTCGCGTCTATATGTTGAAATTCAAAAGTACGGATGAGAAACGTCTATTCTGGATGCAAGACGGTAAAACTGACAAGGACGATGAAAACTGCAAGAAAGTTGGCTTCTCTTTTCCTATTCTTTATGAGTTAATTTATGAGTTAAAAATTAAAAATTAAAACATTATAGTCTTTTATGATTTATAATTTATAGTCATTTTTGTCAAGTGATAAGAAAGCACGGACATTTAAGTGACAATATAGCTGCGATTTGTTTTGCTCCTTAGCATCATGATATTAAAAAACACCATGGTGTTCGAATATTCTCATGGAATAGTGTTGTTATTAACTTTAATCATGTAGCTGGAAACTGCTGGCTTCCATCACAGTTCGAGACACAAAAATCATTGTTTAATTACTAAGTTATCAGTTTGTAGAATTTGTTTTTCTTCTTTCTTCATATTACTCAGTTTGTATTTATTCAGAAATACATTGATATAAAGAGATTGTATTTTAGGTAAATGAAACACTAAATAATCCCCCAGCCCCACGAGCGGCAGCACGCGGAGGAGCCGATCGTACGGGTGCTTCATCGTTCGGCACTTTAGCAGCTTTAGGCAATGCAGGTGCGGATGGTGAACTTGGAGCACTGGGAAATTTAGATCAAAGTCAATTGATGCAATTACTTTCACTGATGAATCATACAAACGGCGCGTCAGCTAGTGAAGCAACCAACCTTTTACCACAACTTCCACTTGTTACTGATGCGTCCCATCCGTTAGATTTTTGATTTTTTTTAATTTTCTTAATTTTTTTAGGATGGTTTTTTTTTATAAATTGTCTTTAGTATACGAAGCACTCTGAAATTAGTTTATCTAGTGTCATTTCTGTTTATTTTCCCCATATTAATATTAGTGTCATAATCACCTTGAGTTCTTTCGTACTTATCTGATAAGCAGACAAAATAAAGATGTTGAAGGTCGCTGAGTTTCAAATTAGGAACAAAAAGATTCTCAAGTTTTTGAAACCTCTATAGTTTTAGACAATGCGACCCTGAGCTTTTTTATAAAAGAAAGTAAGTGAACGCGAGATAGAATTTAATAATTCGAGTAACGATGACTTCAAAAGTAATTTAAATATATTTGTTGTTATGCTTTCATTTCTTAATGATTTTTAATCTTTTTTTTTCTCCATTATAAACAGAATACTACTTCATAATATAAGGAAAATTCAAGTGTTGAAATTTTTGATGACTGATAAAATAGTTTCTAGAGTAATATCAGAAGAAAGCGGAGCAACATCCACACAGGGAGCAACACCATCCAATACACCTGCTAATGGGACTGTTGCCGATAGCACGTCAAATAATGCAGTACAGTTATCGCAATTGAAAGAAATTATTGCAAGTATAACACCACCCGATGGATCCGGAAGAAAACGTAGGTTCCAAAAATGTCTAGGTAGTCGCTCTATCACTTTCTTAGAAGATTTATAAACGAACCCAAAATCTTATCAATTAATATCGAGATTTTATTTCGGACGAGAGAATAGAACAGAGTCAGCGTTCTGCAAGACCAGTATATCCGCTTTCACTTTTTAATTGTAAATAAAATAATTTCCTGGTGAAGGAATCACTAAGAAAATGAGCCTACTTTGGGAGATATTTATTTTATAATATGTCAAAAGAGTAAAATTGTTATCAAATTGTATTTATCAGTGTTGGTTATAATATAACGTCGTTTTTCAAAGAGTTTTCAGAATTGCTCTCTCTTTTACATAACAGTGGAAACGATTGTTTTTCACTGAAGAGGCAGTGCGCCTTATTTCTTAGATTTTATATCCGTTTTAGTTTCAATTGATTTTACTGATGTAATTTGCTGTGCTGACAAAATCAACGATGTTCTGGTGAAATATGCTGAACGATTGACTCCTCATTTACCCAATCAAGTATGTTTTTTCCTCAGCTATTTCTATGGTGTTTGAAGCGCAACAATAACTGAGCTACATGGAAATATGAGTTAGGAATACAATTTTCAAAAGAGAACTTCGTGCCTCTGTTTATATAGCAGCAGCGATCGATAACTGTAGACTACAGATCAATACTGATGGAACATCTCAAACATGTGAAACTGCTTTTTTCAGTGAAGTTAACCAACGAAAACGATGTCAAAAATTATTATTATTATGTATAAATAATATAAAGTTGAGGCTCTAGCTTACTAAATTTTGGAAGGACTCAGACATTTGGTGCTCATAAATTCTGTGGGAGTCATGTTCCATAGAGTCCGATTACGTTTTTGGAAAGTAACAAACAACGAGCCGAACTTTATTTCATTTCAGATTGAACCATTTCAAAATTATTACTATTCAGTCGGTAAATAGAACAGTAACATGAATATTACTAATTGCAATCACGAAAGCTAATTCAGCTTTCAAGTTAGAAACTAGTCAGTTGAATTTTGGAAGGAGAACAAACTTTTATCATCAACGTAATACCTCCATAGGTTTTATCCGGAACTCTTTAAAATTTGGTTAGTTATACTAGATATTCCACTATGAAAATATTACATCTATAACTTCCAATTTTCTTTATACGAAGGAGCCCATCTACAATAATCAAGAAGAACTGGAACAAACACTTCGTACACCCCAATTTCGGCAAACAGCTGATATTTTCGGCCATGCCTTGCAGAGTGGACAGCTGGCACCAGTATTGCGACAGTTCGGTATTGATGGAAATATAGCCACAGCTGCTGGAAGTGGAGGTAAGTTTTATTCCCAAGCTTCTAGAGCATAGAAAAATCGAGCGAACCGATTCTGGAACATCTAGGAAAATAAAGGCCGTAGCATCGTTCATCCACGAAGCTTCTTCATCTTATCACTAAAAATTGCAGACATGATTGCGTGGGCAACGCAGTTTACGGCAAGTGAGAGTGGCAAGGAAAAAGCTGCAGCGAAAATCGAAACTTTGTCCCATCCAGGTAAGCTATTGAATTCGTTGATGAAGAGCCATCCCATGTGTAATCGTAGCTTAAAATTCGAACTTTAGTTTACATTCTGAAATTTTTTGATCGACAATTTAGAATTGCAATGAGACTTGTGATTACGTAAAATATCGATTATTAAACTACTTGATATGACAGCAGTGTCATTGAGCTTAATTCTGCAGACATGGAATCGGATGTTGAAGATGAAGAAACTAATGAAAAGGCTGTTCGTGAAACAGAGCACAGATCCGACGACCACATGGACCTCGATTAATTTACTCTACTGCAAATGTTTTTCATGCGTAGAGTTGCATTGTACGTGTTGCTACATTCAGTTCTACTTGTGACTTCACGTTTGCATGATATCTGTTTTATAAAAGAAGCGTTTCGCTTTTGAAAAAATATGCAGAATGCAAGTAATCATAAAATAAATTACACATCATATTTTCTCGGTGGGAAATATTAGTTTATTAGCTTCTCGATACATAATTAAGTTTTAATGTTATTATAGGCAAGGGCTGTGGCATTCTCTGTAGAATTTGTAGATTTAAAACTAGATACCCAAAGTTCATAGCTATAAAACCCAACCTAATTATGGTGAAGAAAAACTAGCTATTGGACAACATTAGAATGTGGCGCTTTCTCGGTTTGAGCGAGGTCTGTATTTCGATGTCAATGCTCTATAGATAGATTCAGTTACACCCCAATCAGGTTTTTGTTTGAACAAAGTCGTGAGCCTGCGTTCTCTTTTTTCAAAGGACAAAGGACAGAAATAAGTGCTGTCTCAGAGCGAATGAATCACAAGTATTGCTCATGTTTGTAAACGAATATCGGAACTTTTGGAACTCTGGACCTTTGGAATTTTTGACATATGGGTTAGTTTCTTTACTATGGGATTCCATCTATTATCTGTTAGCAATCTTCTATTCATCAAATAAGTATTTCATGGAGGATTTATGCAACTATCTTGTTGGTTTCATGTGCTTTGGAACAAAGCGGAAAGTACCTTTAGCACTGTTCCAACGGCAACTGGTATAACTTGAAAATGCAAACGTTTTAAGCAACAATAGATATTTTTTCAAGTAAACGAAGATCGAAGAAGTAAATTAAAAGCAAAATCAGAAACTGGACCAAATTTGAGCTGTAAGTCAGTAAGGTATCGCTGAAAAGATGGTCATTAAATGCTGTTTCCACTTGTATCTTTGGCTCTCTTCGACCTTCATATTCTTTCTCAAGATATTTTGGGAGTAATTGAAAGGATATGTAAAATTATGTAAATATAGATAACCTGGGACATAGACTCTCGTAGTATGAACGAAACCTGTAAAAAAAGCTGTGCTCAACAGAAGGAAAGTCTGTGAATGAAAATAATCCTGTAAAAAAGAAAATGCTGTCAAAACAAAGTGAGTCGTGAAGCAGCCTTCATGATGTAGCCTTTATCTCGCGTGCCTTTTTTGCAAGTGCTTTCTTGCGAACAAGTTTAGTTTGCCCGCTTAAGTATGGTACAACGATCCATTCCGGCAAGTTCCTTATAATTTCAACCTGAAACTCTTCATAGTTTCAAACTGGACAAAGTGCTTTCAATAAGCTGAAGACACATGAAAAGTGACCTAAATGAAATTTTAAAAAACCACATGATTTCTAGTCAGGCATTAGATAAAATTCAGTTACCATATCACAAAAATCGAAATTGTATAACAAGTTGAAGATTCCGTATTGTTAAAGGATGGGAACTGACACTCTGCAGAAATACAAAAGCTTATTAAACAGAAGCTGTAATTTAGAACGGTAAAAAACAGACTTGCAACTGATGGGAAAAACAACCGGTTGTTTCACCCATGATTCCAATCGTTTGAATTGCACTTTTGACGAAATCTTCAGCTGTCACAAAAAAAAATGATGCACGCGAAATCTGCAAATACTCTCTTTCAAATCGAACGGTACTAACAGGTTTGTGCTGCTTATTAAAAGCACTGCACTTGCAAAATATTTTGAATAAGACAAAAAGTCCAATAAACTATTAAGACAAAAAGTAAGACAAAAAATAAGACAAAAAGTCCAATAAAATTGTGTGAGGCACAGCTTGCAAGATATCTTGAAAGTAACACTCAGAAATATAACCTTGGACATTTTGGTAGTAACGAACATAGGGCACACGGTCTGGATGATTATATTCGTTTGTGCGTATTCCCTTTGTAAAATATTTGAAAACCAAGTGACATATTTCTGGAATACAGCAGACCTATTTTGTAAGATAAAAAATAACCTGACTTCACATGATGATTCACTCACATTCAGCAAACGATGAAATTGAACTGAAATGAATAACTAATATTTTCATAAAATTACCTTCGATGCTGAATATACACTGAGCAAACTGAGTGGACTATATGCGGTAGCAGAAGATATGTTCACAATTATACCATTATTACGCTCAACCATTTGAGGCAATACTGCAGCAGACAACTAAATTTGAGATTTTTAGTAAAACAATTCTAAGAAAATTAGTTGGCAAATTTCATTGTACTATGCGGAAAATAAATCCTTAGAACTTCGAACTTCAATCTCAACAATGATATAAAACACTATGAAATATAATAACATTTGTTTCAAATTTTTTCGATTGAAGTTCGGTGCTTCAAGTGAAAAAGTCCAAAAGATCATCTAGAAGAAATGAAAGAAGCTCTGAAGAAATGTTTTCATACAAGTAGATATTATGATATTGTGATGAATTCTCAAAAATAGTATGTGAACATTCAATTGATAATTAACAAATTTGTCCAAATTTACCAAAGTTACAGGAAGAGTATTAACAACATTGACATCTGCAAGTCTTTGAAGGCCACCTTCCGCCTTATAGATAACTTCCGGATAACTAAAGCTGACACCAACGTTGTTAACTGCAAATAATTTACCGTGTGAAACGAATACAATTTTGAAAGATGTTACAACATTCATATGCAAAAGACTTAACAACATGAAAATAACTAAATCTGTAATCTGTAATTATAATTCTGACTTGTCATTTCTTATTATTGCGTTTCGGGAATGCACTTCTAAAAGATCTTTGACTAGTCATAATACACTAACTTTTTTCACTTGTACGGGCTTCACATTTTTAGATGTGGCTCCTCTGCCAGATGCCCCACTAAAGAGAACTGCTTCGAACTTGAGTTTTAGAAAAACAATATATGAAATCAGATTTAGAACTATATAATTATGTCACTGTTTACCAAAACAATAAATACATTATAGTAATATAAATATATTATATAACTATCTCACCCAATACGCCGATATCCAGCTTTTTCAGCAGCAACAATACTTTATTTTCATATTCACTGACACTTCCACTGGTGAAATCAAACGCAATAGTTCTGACCTGTAAATGTATTGACTCAAATACTGGTTTTGTAGTAAAATATAAAAACTGAAATTCTAAGTTTCATTTTCCTATGAACGCAATACTTTGTTTTGTTCAAACATTAAGTATTTCGGACCAATATTTAACCAATGTTCATTTCTTTTTGATTTGTTTGGCCAGAAGCAATAATGCGATTTCCGATTTTTTCTATTTCTTGTTGAATTTTGAACAGGTTTTAAAGAAATCACAAAAAAAATTATGATTAAATTACATTACACTGTTTACAAACGAAACAGAAATTCAATGTTCAGAAAAATTAGTAAACCATTCTCCTATAACGGAGCAGTAATTAAAGCAACAGCTATTAACTAGCCTGCAATGTCTTCTTGATAACTTTAGTTAGGGTCATTTTTCATGGTCGAGTTTTCGCTAACGCTAACGGAACCAAGAGAAAAGAATCAACAAACAATACAAACAAGTTAAGAAGAAATAGGAGATACAAAAACCTCGACTTCACATTCTTTTTTGAGTTCTTCCATTACTGCATCCAGCTTGCTTTGAGTACGTGATATCAAAACAATGGAGAAACCACGCCTTGCCAACTCAAAAGCATAAGCTTTTCCTATCCCATCAGTACTGCCGGTAACAACTGAAAGCAGTAAAATGAGGACTTCTATTAGAATTTTTAACTACTTTCCCAAACTCTCAAATTTACAGCAATTTTTTGTGCATGGTTAAAATTACTATTTTTTCATGCCGGCATTTAAATTCCAATTTTTGCCATCAAAAAAATCAATGGAAGCAAATATTCGTTACCTGCCCATTTGCCACCAGCAGCTTTATGTAGATTGATAGGAGTTGCAATGAAGAACGGATAAATGATGTTATAAAGTATTGTGGCCATACGATAGAGCAGGTACAAGAGGAAAATCCAGCCAAGTGACATTAATACACATTCACAAACCATTTTGTATAACTGAAATATACATTTAATATCCAACGATCTTCTCCATACTATTCGCTATGTGAAAATAAACGATAAGCAGTCCAAAATTAATTCAATGCTACAGGGCACGATAACGATTTTTTATTCAACGACTTTTTATTTTAGAAGCGTTATTGCTTTTATTGAACACATAGTGAAAAACCGAAAGACTATAAAAGTGACATAGGTAAGATTGATTAACATCATATCAATCCCATTCCAGGATTTGAAAAATCATCCGAGAAAAGAGAATTTCTGATGGCATGATATAGATCGGTGGCAAATGCTGAAGTGATCAAAGAGTAGGTGGAAAAGATGGAAGCACTGTGAATATGAGATAGATTTAAATGGAGTGCGACATGAATGGGTTTCAGTTTTATTTTCCCATAGGCCTAAAGTCGACGGAAAAGCAAACATAGTAATGGTAATCAACGAGCAACCAGTACGATGTTTGATCTTTCGTCGAATTCTTATCAAAGAGAAAAAAGGAACAGAATGATGACAATCACGAGACAGTCCACTGACATCGCTCGTCCCATCGTTCATCAGCATCTTCTACGAGTTCAAAGATCTTCACATGAACTTGATAGAAACATGATCGAACATATTAATCCTTGCTGTACGAAAAGTTGGGAGGGCTGCCCCTTCTAACTAGTCGACTCATCTGACTTGATCCTTTTAGAAGAAATGACTGTACTTTTTCCATCTTGTCTCCAGATACCTAAAGTGTATGATATAATCTGTTTCGTTACCAGATGGTGAAGGACTTCTCTTGTCGAACTGAGCCTATCAAATTCTCCATTTCTTTTATAAGAGAGAGTCGATGTTGTCGGGGATTGCCAGCCAGGAATGAATACTAACAGTTAGTATTTGAAATTAGCTCTTGTAAAAATCCAGAATCTTCACTTTCTTCCTTTTTTTTTCAGAAGCTGCTTTCATATCTTCAATTTCCTCTTATTACTGAAAGGTTCATATAGAATAAAAAAAAAGATAGTAATTAGGTCATATTAGTCTATGCTCTCCTTGGTTATGCAGGAAACAGAAATTAGATGAATTGTATAGGTAGAGGGAAGCACATGCGTGCAAGGTAAGTAAATACTAAGTCACTGTTATATGCGTCATTATTTTATTCTCTCCTCATCATATATATACTGATTGAAATATTGAAGTTGTTGGTAGGAAAAAATCTTCGTTCGGATGGCATCTCTCTTGGCGAGGATCAGCTGTTCTCATCCGACCGGCGCTTTTTATCCCGCCTCTCAATAGACGCTGCATATCGACACATCCACACATATCCCCACACATGCGGCCACACATGCACAAATAGATTAGTGCCATATAATATATCCCTTCAGCTTCATCTCCGGCCCTTACCTACATGACTGCAAAAAAAAGATCCTCTTCTCTAGATATTTAGATTTTATTATTTAGTTTGCATGTGGAGATATATATGTCTATGTATGTCTAGGTGGTTCTACTGTCTATGTGATATGGGACATATTTTGTCGGTTTATTGTTTTATGGGGAAAATTGTCAGTAATATAATGGTCATAATTGAAAGAAGAGATTAATACAGTTGATTTCATTTCCAAACTAATAGTGTCAAAGATTCACTTTATGGTAATATTCAGCATGCGTACATTTAACTTCGAAAGAAGCCATAATGGTAATAATGATAAATGATGTGAGTGTAGCAATATTTACTATTTCCATTATTATTTTTATGGAATTTATAAATTAAGTCTTCAAGAACAAGTTCTTTATTTTCAATGTTTATGATCAGTTATCAAATTTTATTGCGCGCGAATTATTCATGTTTTCCATGGAACCTAAAGTGTAGTCTTGTTGAAAAATAGTTTTTATTTTTCATCCGTGATCATTATTAACCCAGTCAGTCCACTGTATGAATATGATTGTTTGAACTCGCCTTATACAATGCCTTCCATTTGCGCTTTCGTTTTGTATCTCATATTTTCTCGTATTCTATTATCTACGTTTAATTTTGCGAATATTTTGTGATTATTTGCAATTTCTAGGTCCATTTTCATATTGATTCATTTTGCATAAGTCTTATGATCTTACGGTGAAAGAGGACATAAGGTTGACAACAACTATAACTAATGAAATACTCTCAGCCGACCGTCATGCACATCATCATCTTACAGTATCCATTTATGGAGTCTACCATCCACTAGATTGAAGCTAATGGTTGAATTAGGGCAATGACCTAGTAAGGAAATTATATTATCATGAATATATTTCATAATAATTATTTCGATGCTTTCCTAAGGTATTAATTTTGGGATAAGTTACATGTTCCCAAGTTTAATTAATGCTGCACTGTTAGCGTTTTTTTGAAGTTATTAATATTTTTTTATTCAGACAGGTTTATTTGAGAAGAGAAATTTTAGTCGTTTTTTTTAATAGGACTGGATAATAATCCCATACTGTGCGATGGGCATATTCCTACTTGATCTCCGGAATTGATTTATTTAAACTTTCGTAAAAATTGACATCTTTTGTCTTTACTGAAATCATTTTATTTAAATTGGATCCACTCATGCTATAGTATAATAATCTTTCCTTGCGGCCGTACTAAAAGTTGAGTTTTTAAAATTCCTCTTAAGTGTTTGAGCCATCTAACTCCAACATACACGCTTGCAAACCATGCCAAGTTATGATGACACAAATTTAGCTAACTGGAATGGCCGAAGAATCATCAGCTTTACCAGTAAAAAATTTGGATGTATTCACTGATCCATTGCTGCAACGTCTCCATCGAATGTTTACCGTATTTAGTGATAATCAACGCCATATAAGTTCATATCAAGCTCATTTCATCATTGGGCAGTTGTTCAGGTGATCATTTTCCGCCACATATGTGAGATTGCGCGATTTTTAGAATAATCATCCGAAGACTCAAAAGAAATGTAAAAGAAATAAGTTGAAAATAAGCTCAAAGGATCTGGGTAAATTTTCGAATGACAAATCTTAAATAGCAGAACGTTGCATCTCATTTGTTTAATTTTCGAGGAGCTAGTGGAAGAGCGATCCCATTTATAACCATTCCAGGTTAAATCTTGGGACTGAGCAGATACAGAACGGTTTATCAACATTGATACGGTCTGATGCCATAACCTTCCATGATTTGTTACGGATGTGTGATTTACTATTTCCGGATCGAAAACAGTTCGAACCATTGGTAGATCGGGTTTTTGAGCGATATGTACAGCACATTATTTGTAAGGTCTGTCATTTATGGAGTTTTTTGAAGTTATTATGAAACTGGTAAAGTTTCTGTCGTACATAGTTCACAACGCATAGATTCTGGAATGTTCTTTACTTAAATGGAGCGCAAGTTTAGGTTTATGACTGTAAACTAGCTAAAATTGGTATGATTCTTGAACATCCAGGAATAATTAGCATTTGCTGTCAAGTCTTCCATGAGTCAGATATCATAATAGTGGTGTTACTTTTTTCCTTTTGCAAATCTAAAATTTCAAGCTAAGGTGATGTGCGAGGAAACTTATTGAACAAGATGATAATCATTTTTCAGAAAAAGGAACTTCATTCAGGTTAATGTAAAATCTCCTGTTATACCAGATAGTAAAGTGTTTTCTCTTTTTGGGAATTGTAGCTATTCCATTTTTAACTCCAGGGCTTTTTACTGCACTGCAGCAAAAGGAATAAAAAGAAGCATTGCCTGATAGCAAGCAATAATTCCAAATGGCGAGTTTATTGGTGTACGATAACACCTGGTGCGATGCAGTTGTGGCCGTTGCATAAATCGACAACTGTTAGAAATAGAAGAACAATCGCTATCGGTCAGACATCATCTGTTCAAGTTGGCTCTTTCCTTTCTTATGAACTAGCAAAGTTATCCAGTAATTATTCTGCTTATTTGATCATTTATTCTAGTAGAACAATTCATTCTCCATTAAAGATTCCCTGATCATATAGTTCTGGAATGATTGACATTACATAAATATTGCATGTACGAAAAAATGTTCAAATCAGATTTGACAGAAGATATATGACAAGAGAAAGGCTTAAAATAAGCTATGCTGTAGATCGATGTTGTGAAGACTTTTTTCATTCTCAGATATCATTGATCTCTCTTCGTTGGGACCAAACAGTACTATCATTAATAGCTAATTAGAAGATGGGATAGGAAAGTATTCCATTCACATCGTGAGTTAAGGTTTGTTTAGCATTTTGGCCGACAATATGAAATTGGCAGTTTTAGAACTAACAAATAATGCAAGAAGTTCGTTTAAAATTCTTTGAATATTTATAATTAGTAACTTAGTAGCAGTACTAATTACTAGTAAGTTACTAGTTTGTAATAATGTCCATTAGGTAAGTACATTCGATGAGGAACGATTTACATGGCTACTTATCGCAGAATCAAAGCAGAAATACGAATTTGGTCATTTCGATGAACTGCGACGGAAGCACTGGATACTCGGTAATGATTATTGTAATTCATTTAATACCATGTGTATTCCGATTCTATCGCACGGAAGTGGAACCATGATGTTGTTCGAACTGAATTAAAATTTTGTAAAATATCGCTAGCGAATCAGTTTTTATCAACAGTAAAATTATAGCAATGAATTTGGCTAGAGAGCAAAGATCGGTGGAGGATTTGCAGAACTATGACCGAGAGTGTTCGCGTAGCACGGAGTATCGTGTGCTACAAGACAAAAATTTGTCCTGGAGATTGGCACTCGAGTGTGAAAATGAACGGTTGATGCAATTGCTAGACGATCAAAGAAGGGCCCTTCGCGATGAGGAAATCGTTAGAACGATAGCTGCTAGGTGCTTTATTGATGTTGTGTTGGAGTGGCAGAATTCAAAAAAATGAAATTAACCAAGATATTTCTTATCTAAGATGATCGCCATGTTACTGAGAACAAAAATGTGCTCCATCTTTTAGTTCGAGCTCCTTAAATATGAGAACATATCTGTTCTAAACCATTTTAGAGATACCACGCAATTGTCAGCTGGCTTCTGTTTCATTAGATGTGTATGCCTATTTTGAGCAATTCAAGATTGCTGGGACACATGATTAAGCGGAGAGTTAGGTAGTTGCTACTTTCTGTTAGGAATTTGTTCCCTCTTAACAACTAGCAACTTATGGAGAGGTAAATTGATGTCCCAGTTCTAATAACAAGTCGAAATTTTCAGTTGGATGTTAATTTTAATCCTATTAAAACTCAAATCTTTTTTCCTTTTGTTAGGATGCTTGACGAAGAACGTGAGAGACGCGAAAAGCTGGAAGAAAAGTTACAGGGTTTGATTAGGAATCTCGACGAAAACTGCAATAGCGATTCCGGCACGACAAGAGATGTCCTGGAAGGTTGAAACTTGCAAAATGCAACTAAAATTTATTAATACAACAAAAAAAGTTCTCATTGGATAAGAACATTTTCTAAATAAGCTGGGTGATGGAGATCGATGGATTAACGCTACAGGAAAAAGACTGCAAGAAGGTTCATGATATGAATTGTGCTATACCCAACGACTATCAAAAAGTCATTTAATAGTAATCATCCATTTACAGGATGAAATATCCCAGCGAATGTTTGAATATATTATCTACAGGTTCTGTAAAACGAATGAGGAAGATGTTAGTGGATCAAATATCTGCAAAGTATGAATATGAAAGATTGAAAATATGAAATATGCATAAAAGTTTTGTGTTCTAAATAATATGGTCTCATTATCGAATATTTGTATATAATGAAAAAGACGATTGGCTTAAAGTGTGGAAAGTAGAGAGTTTCCTTCCACTAGAAAAATGGTACTTTGAACTGGGTGATAAATTTTTGCTGCTTCATGTTGCAGGCACAGTAGAATGGTCTTCCGAACTGAATCATTCATCGAACACTATTCGGCATCGATATCTCTATCAGTTAAAAGTTTTTTGAACATCCACACAACGCCAAACAATCACTCAATACGTTGTTTAGTTAGTAGGGCAAAACATAGAAAATAAAGTATGATGTAAGATGTAGGAGTATTAGCAAATGTAGAATAAAAAAAACAATCATTGAAATATAAGCTACAATTCTACATAAAAATTATCGAATACAAAAAGTAATGAAAGTTGGTCGCTAATTATGCAATGTAATGTTATATAAGAGCATTTCATGAAAGAAAACATTAAAACTGACTTTGTAGCAGAATTAAATGCAGAACATGTACGGAGAAATGACAAAGAAAAAAGCGACACCAGTTTCATTTTAATTCGATTTGCTTTCAAAGTTTATTGTGTAGTCTGTCGCTGTCCTTTCGCCTTCAAATGCAATTTAAATTTAAAAGGTAGAGTGATTCTACTGAATTTATGCTTACATATTTTGTGAGATTATTGATGAAATTTGAAAAGAGATTGAAATTTGCGAAATGGTAGCGCATAACCTGAATCCAATACAGTTGCATTCATTTTGAAATTATGATTAGTATAATAAAAGCATAAGTTTAGCCCTCAACGTTCGACAAGTTTGGGATATTTTCCCTAGATGAGCCTTCTAGTATTGTATCACTCTTTGAATTGATATAGATCTGTCTACATAACCGCTCATATTTCAGCTCTGCTCTATTCAGCTTTAATTCAAGTTCCTATAACGAGTATTTTTTATTTTTCACTTTGAAAATTAAAAGAGTACCAAGTTTCGCGAGTTCCAATTTCACAAAATCAAATCAATCAGTTTTTCGTGGTACCATTCACCATGTAAAACTGAGAATATTTGAAAATCGATTGAAACTTCGACTTTTATAAATATACCTGTTGTTCGTGGTCAATCTTTTGACAAGCCTTTATTAATTTGTTTTCTTCTCCAATCAGTTTTTTCAATTCCTCTTGCTCATCATTTTTTGATTCGATTTTCTGACACATTCCGTTGATTCTTTTATTTAGTATTTCGAATTTGTCATGCATATCTTTCAGTTCTTTCAGCATATTTCGGGAAATTCTGTACATAAACTCATTCATTGTAAGAATATTATTTGAGTCATTCGCACGTTTCTGCAAATTATCGTTTTCAATGTTTTACAAAGTACCCTTTTTAAACAAATCCTCAAGAATTTAAATATTTCTAGATTAATATATTAATTTTTTTATCCAATTTTGATTGTCTTGCAAATATTTTACTGCCGTAAAAATATAATTTCTGACCAAAGAGATTAATGAAAAATTTATCTTAAAAATTTCCAAAACGCTACAAGATATACAAAATTAGTACGATAATACTATTTTAAAGGCCGAAATTAGGTTTTATTCACGTAACCATTATCTGTTTCATCTTTTCCACACGGTTAATGATTTGCGAAGTGTTGTTAGCCAGCTCGTCTTCTTGCTTTTGATAGAACTTCTCCAATAGAAAATTAATTTTCGAAATAAATTTCTTAAAATCCTGAAATTATTCCATTATTTGATATGATTCATTTTGGAAATTTTAATCAGTAGCTTGTATCCTATTGTTATGTTTTAAGAAAACAGCGACAAATACGACAACAAATTGATTATGTGATCCATAAATTGAATGCAAAAAAAATTTTTTAATTTCTCTTGTAGAACTATCGATAGTTTATGAATGAATTTCTTCGACAACTATCATTATTAATTAAAATTAAATCATTTAACTTATCATATTGATTATCAGACTGTCGATAGTCCTATAAAAGAAATTTCACGCAAAGAAGTTTCACCATCAACACTTCCTGCTTTTGTTTCTCAACAGATTTTTTCCTCTTATTGCTGCTTTCAGTTGCTATTTTTTATAGTATAATACTTTACTACTTCTTTTAGCTTGTAATCTAATCAAATTTCCAAGAAGCAAATAAGTGATTCGAACCAAACGCTAAATGAGAAAATAAGCCAATAACAGATAAATGTCATTTTTAACAGTTATTCAAAAATCAATCTGCAGCCGAATAATAATCGCCTATCTTTTTTAGACTTTAGAAAAACAGTAAAAAAAGTAATCTTGGTCATTATCACTATAATCATAGTTATTCCAATTTAAATCCAATGAAATACTTCAACAATCCATATTCTAGTGGAGAAGATAACAAAAGTTGCTCACCCATTTATTTATTTCTTGATTCCCTTCAAAAGCCAAATCTTTGTTTGATTTAATTAAGTAATAAAGATTAGGCTCATCACTTAGGATAACTTTCATTGCAGCTTCAAAATTATTCACCACGTACGTCATTACTTTTGTTTTCGAATTTTTTGTCTCATTTCTAAATTTCTTCATAAGCGCATCTAACTTTTCTTCTAAGCACCTTTGAAAGTTTCTCGGTTCCTTTGCAGCAAATTTTATGCCTTCGAGTAATTTAGTATCTCTTTGCCAACGATAACAAAGCTCAGTATTTTCTTCATATGATTTTTTGAGTCTAGCTTCATAATGAATAATTTCAGAAGTATTTAACTGGGATTGTCGCTTTTTCTCCATAACTTTCTTTCTTAAGGCATTTTCCACTTCTATCTTTTGTTTCTCGAGTTTTTCCCTGAATCTTTTCTCCACACCCTTTTATAAATAGTGCTATGAATGAGCAAAATAGAGTAACAATGATAGTCAATAGAGTGAAAAATGGAATGATAACAGTATTTAAATAATGAAAAAAAATTTTTCCTTCGAAAAGCGTGACGATGTTTTTTTAAATCTCAATTTTGTCAATCTGAAATTCCTATATCGAACTTTGAGTTTTTGTAGGACTAAAAACATTTTTTGATATTCGGATATGATAATTTGAAAGTCGGTAATTTTAAAATTTCACCTGCTTTACGGCCTCTAATTCTATACCTTCGTTACAATTTTTCAGCAGCGCAGCATTCTGAGCGGCAATTCTGTGTTCAACGTTGTGCAACTGAAGTTTTGAACTAAGTTAATACTTTTTGTTAGTGAGAATTAAAAATCGTCCAAAACACAATGTATCATCAATAAGACTATCTATCCATTTGCATTATTGCAAGTGAGAAAAAAGCAAATGCACTGAGTGCTAAATTCCAAAAGTATGCAAAACATCAAACATTACTTGTTCCTTCAATTCATCTTTCTCATTTTCCTTTTCCTCGATTTCCGACAGCAAAGCATTCCCCTCATTGATTGCATTTTCTCTGAGTTGTTTGATTTTTTTTTCGAGATGTTTCTTTAAATAAACAATACACTCTTCAAAATTGCCGCTTAATTATTTGGCGATTGAATCAGGAGAATAGCACTAAAGTGCTTTTTGCTTCTTTTGGTAAATTCCGGAAAAACATAATTGAATAATGTGACACTGTTGGCAAGAAAGTGATAATTGATTGTTAATGACACTTTCTTATAATGTTGTATACCACTCATTTATTGTTTTGGAAAAGAAAATTTTTACCATACTTTATGGCTCACAAAGTAAGAAGTATCTCATGGAACATTGATAAAACTCAATCAGTGCGATGATGGATTAAAGTTGCAATAAGTAATACTCAATTAAATTTGATAACTACTAGACATGTTTTGACTAAGAAATCGTTGGAGCATTATGAACGATTATCTTAGCAAATAACTTACACATCGAGTCTTCCAATTAATCACATCTTTGGCATCTATCTTCGCATTTTGGCGCTGCAATGAAATTTCCATCATTGAGTAAAATTTAGCAGTAAAAATCACGATATGCTTGGAAAAATAATTTTTATAATGTTCAGTAGTTGAGAACGGATACTAAATTAATTGCTCATTAATTATTCTTTAAAACTTAGTTTCAAACCATTTATTCAGTGAACGTTATTAAATAATGAACTTAAATTTTTAGTTATTTATGTTAACTTATAATTAACAATGAAAAATTTGCAGCGTGCTGCTAAAGATTAATATTATTGACAACAAAGACCATAAAGTTCAGATTCAAATTATCATAAGACATAGAGTTTATAACTTTGGCTTTAATGCTTGGCCATCTCTTTTCCCGTTCTAGAAAGCACCAATTTCTTTTTTAAAAAAAGTTCAATTACCAGGCAGTTCTCTATTCTCTTTACACCTTGAAATGCATAGTGACTGGTCATCTACGGTATACTAATTCAGTTTCTTTGGAAATTGATGGAAGAGGAAAGATATATGGTAAATAAGATATTCACAAACCGCAATTTTAGAAATGTTAGAAGTATGTCTATTAATGGATGCTTCATATTTCGCTTTCAGTTCATCGAGCTGAAATATGAATGTAGCATTAATTTGAAATCAAATATAAAAAATTATATGATATTCACTGACGAGAATTTTTTCTGTCATTTCCGTTAGGTGAAGTGAAAGCAAAAATTTCTTGAAAGATAAACAGTGAAACAGCAAAGAGTAAGGAATGAATAGGACATCAACTTTCATTATAAGAAACAATCAAAATCTAACTTTGGCATTAAGAATTCTGATTTTGAATTGCATAATATGACAGTTGGAACAAAAAAAATTTCCTGGAGGTGCTTCTGGAGAAGTGTGCTTCATTGGTTCTGAAATCATTGAATTAATGTTAATGGGAAGAAACAAACTCAGTAATAACGTAAAAGTTTCTGGTTTTTGCAAGAAAGCTTTTGAAATTTAACTAAATTACGATTCTTCTTTCTTCTTTCTGTAAGAGAAATTTTGGTAATTTAATTAGGATAGATAATTAAGCAGATTCTATTCTCAATTCACATTTTACATGTTATTCATCTAATTACTCCAATTCCAATACTATCTTGTTTTTGAAGTCAATCAAATAGTTGGAAAAATTTTATAAATTAAAAGATTCTTAATTAATTAAAGCAGCTACAATTTACAGACGAAACTGTGAAATTAATCGAATTTAGCAAATATTTCAAACAGATTTTCGTGAATTGAATGGAACTGTCTTGCAAAGAGTTAACTTGACAAAAATATTTTGTATAGTGTAATGTAACATATGAGAATTATGAAGGATATAGACTCTCGAACTTCAAAACTTTTAAATTTTCTGAAGTAGAAAGAGTCATAAAATAAATAATTCATATTGCTGGTCGGAAAAAAGAATAATAAATAGTTTTTGTTTTTATAACATTGGACATCACATTATTTTTTGAAAAATGAAAAATGTATTTTGCAAAAGGAGCAAAATATTATTGAAATGGAAGACTTTTTTCATTTAGCTCAGTAGAAAAAAACATATAAAGCATAGGTTTGATAATCTAATGATTGATATCTATTAATATCCGCAATGGATATATACTGATAATGATATCCATTGATATTGTATTGATATCCATCGCTGCCTGAATACGAAAACCAAGTTAGCTAGAACTTATTTAACTGATATCGTCATTCCAACAGCGCCACTTTGTCAATTTATTATTCATCGACAGCAAAACTTCACGTGCAGAAATTAAAATGAGCATCGGAAGTTCGAATTTAAAAATGAATTGAATTTCAAAAATTGAAATGACAATTCGAAATATTTCTGCCGATGGAGCAGAATTAAGTAAGAATAAAAAGAAAACCATTTTTGAATCTGTTCGAAGTTATAAAATACTATAAGATTAGGATCTCTCCTCTTAATAAAATGCGCTAAAAATTAGCTGCACCATTTTGAATCTGTTCGAAGTTATAAATGATCAGCCTAAAGGAGATATAAACGTGACAGTATATCTACAGAGAAAAGATACTGAATAAGAATAAGGGAAACTTTCTAGAAATGGACATAATAAAGTGGTCAAAATTTGCACGGCGAATATTAGAAACATAGTAGTTAAAGAATAGTCAACAGATCTATAAGAACTCATGGAAATGTAAATGAGAGGAAACTCTGATCTACCTAATTGTCAGGAAGTTTATCTATTACTAAATGAAATATTCCAGCAAAATATAACCGTGATAGATCAGCATATTAACAATACAGATAAATGATAGCGGTTGAATGGACCGGACCAAAAAGTGTCAAAACGAAACAGATTGAAAGCATTTACAAAAAATAACATTCAGGTACCGGTTTCAATTCTATGCCTGACCGTTTAAAACGAAAGAACTTGCAAGAAAGAACTTTGGAATGGTGGTAGCAAATTTCTCAGTCTTTTCTTTTACACTGCTTTAAGTAATCGATTCCACACCAAAAAATTGATTTCGAGTTAAAATTTTTGTCGAAACTTTGAAAAGTGTCTTCTTCACTTTATCAAGAGCAAAAAACCCTAGAAGAAGATCAACAAAGGACAACAATTTTAAAAATTCAATTGGTAGATGGCTTGTTATTCTGGGACATTATATGAACCTTCCTGATACCATTGATACATTTTCCATAAATTTAATTTTAACAATAATTAACAGTTAAAGACTGAGGACAATTTAAAATTAGCTTAAGTTTAATAATTAAAAAATTGAATCAAATTTTAAATTTGTAGCATTCAGATAATATTTTTCATTTTATATTGCGTATAACGAATTAATGCTTCCGAAGATCGCAAAATATAAATCAACTTCCCGTATAGATCATGCTCCAAATCATATAATTTTGCTTCACGAGCTACAAAACAAACAATTTCTAAATCTTTTTTTTTTTACATTCTTTAGATCGTATCATTTAACTTCCAAACTTTGAATTCCTATGTGACGAACTTTTGTCATTTTTTTCAATTTTTTTAAAATTAAACATTCAAAATTTTACAATAAACATTAAAATTGAACTTACCTATACTTATACTGGTGCAAAGTCGTATCAAACGGCACGGATCGCCTAATTCACGGAATGTTAATTCGAATGGCTTTGTCATCAATATGTCGCGTAACTTAAAGCTAAGTAAATATACCATTGCAAATGTCATTATTAATGACCTGTAACTATTAATTAAGTGCAGAAATGTAAAAATTTCGAGTGTTATTTTAATAAATGAATTCATATTGCTAGCATGTGTGAATAAACAAATCTTACTGGATTTCACATCCAAAATTAAAACATCGTACATCTAAGTAAATACCAAAATTAAAGCAGATCGATTAAAATCGTTTAACAAAAATTAAAACATCCCTTGTTTTTACTTTTTTGAGAAAGATAACTTATTGATTTTACAATAATTAAGAAAAAAAAATTCGCTATCGTTAAAACAGTTAGAATATTTTAAGTATCGCTTCATAAAAATTATGAATCGAAATAATCACAACCATGCAATATTAAATTATACAAGAACTTGGTAATTAATAAATCGGAACGAATTGGAATAAAAGATTTAACAACTGAAGTTGCAAAACTTCTTTGCACGAAATAATTTATTGATGATCCTGTTTGGTCTAGAATAAACAAAATTAAATAATCATGAAATTGTTTACAGTGAGAAGATATAACATACGGAGTAGAAATATTCAAAAGTCGTAGATAGCTGGAAGATACTTTCGAAACAAAAAATAAAAATTTTGGTGCTTCTGCTTTCCCAATTATCGATCCGTCATGGCTAATACCATACTGTTCCAACGTAACAATATCCGGTATCGAAACTCCTTCCTCAGTTGTACAATCTGGTTTAAACAACAATCTAAATTAAATCAAAGCTTTTAGATAATTTATTGAAGTAGATTGACATATACTTATTTATTCTTACATTTTACTCTTAATGTAATCCGGAATGCTATCAGTAATGTCAAATATCTTCAGCTATTGACATACTAAAAAAACATCTATAAATATTTCTCGATTGTTTTCTTCAATGTACAAAGCACTAAAGATTATTCACGGGTAAATATGAAGCATGTATATGCCCAGTTAGTAAATCCTTCAACCGGAAATAACGATAACGTACGTCTATTCCACGTTTATTACTAGCAATAATATTATGCGAAGAAAAGAAAACACTAACTTTGTCATGTATTTGAATGAATAATTGAAATAAGCGAAACGGTGGCTGAATTGTTCTTCACCAATGGTTGGATTTTCATACATTAAATCACCATTGGGTACCGTAATCAGCGGACGAATTATTTCCGATATGTCCATTTCGAAGATATCTGAGCAGTTTGTTGATTTAAGTACCTAAATAAGAACGAACATCTCATATATTTTAATAGAACATATATTAACTTTTTTGAAGTTAGAATCGGATAGTAGTGTTAATGACTTCATTAATGTCTTCATGAAAATGGAAATACCGGATTTGAAAATAGGGTGAATAGGAGTTAAAAAATGAACAAGAAAATGACATTCTAGACTGTATTCAATGATGCTAACATCGATAACTTGTTGCAACTCATGTTGTTCTATTTCCATTTCCCATTCACGAGCAGTTTCCAACGGTGTTGTATCCGTTTTTTTCAGTAAATTATCTAGAATTCATGAAAATTATTTTTTATTTGCTTCTTAAATAAAAATAAACCATTTTTTCTCATTTCATTTAGATTGGCAATCCTTAAGTTTTAAAGATAAATGTTGCAATGCCTTTAGAGAAGTTGCAAGTGAATGATGATTGATAATCAATGGAAGAGATATAAACCGCTATCTTAGCTATCTTAGAGCAATAACAAACAACAATTATATCATAAGAGATTCAAAAAGATGCGGTCATTAAGAACTGAAAGATTAAATATCCGAAAGTAATATCGATAGAATCCAGAATGGTTGAAATGAAGATGTTATTAGTTCATGAAATTACCTGTCTGTTCCTTGACACGCATTCTTCTCAGATAAATTCGTGATTTCAGTTTTAGCCCATCGATGGACCTGTTTGCTAGTTGTATCAATTGCAATTTCCATCCTGGATGAACATAATGAACCATACTTCGAAAGGGTAATGTAGCCTAGAAATACTATTTCTGTCCGCTTTCTGAATTTTCTTTCTCTTTCTAAAAACATTTTCTACATCTTTTATAGATCATTAGCCCGTTTAAAACGATTACTGCCAAAATTTACTTCTTAACAATTGTAAGCAACATTTAACTGCTGTTTCGCAAATTGAAATGAAGCAAAAAGTGAAACTATAGAACTCTATCTCTTATCCAACGAATCGTTGCCAAAAAATTCCAAGAAAACTGTAAACGAAAATTAAAATCTACGGGAAGAACAAAGGAAGCACCTTAACAATAGTTTCCGCACCGAGTGATTTTATAAAATTTTGCGCATATATATCAAAGGCAAAGTATTTGATTAAATGATTGTACTCTTGATCGCTGATCAAAGGTAAATCTTCCAAATGACACTCATATAATATCTATAACAAAACACTATTTGATAATAAAATTAGCTTGAAGTACGTTGCTCTAAAAAAACTTAAAATATGAAAAAGCAAATTCCTTGCATATTTCAAGGTCAAATGCAAGTACTTGTTAAAAGCTCTAAATCAAAGTGCTGACCGTTATATTTTAATCCTTTCAATTATTTCATACGATACCTTGGATTATTTTTCATTATGAACACTATTATATCTTGTGATGATATTCGTAGTATTGAAAAGTTTTTTGCGTATGTAAAAAATAAAATATTAAAACAAGTAAAACCCAAATTAAATCTTCCTGACTTTTACATCTGTTGCTTAACTTAACATGGCTAATATATAAGCAGTAAACGGATATAACAAATATTCGTCAAAAAAATTATTTAATTAACAGGTTGCATATGATATTGAGGTTGATAAGTATGAAGAATTAGAGTGTTTACAAGATGCTGTCATAAAATTTTACAGGAATGTTGTATAAATTAAGAAATAATAAATTTTTGAAAAATTGAAATTATGATCTAACCGGTTGTTGACTAATTCTCAATGTGAATACCATTTGGATTGGAAGGAAAATCCCAACAAACATCTAAAAATAAAGCTGCGGATAGATTTCTTTTCTTTAGAATTTTTTTATTCCTTCTTATTAGTAGGAACATAATGAATACAAAAACGAATTAAGGATGGTAACAAAAGTAATAAATAATCAATTCAACCAAAATTAACATAATTTTTAATTTTTAATTTTTAATAATTTTTAAATTTTTAATAGTTTTTAATTTTTTTTAAAAGTTGAAATCGATGAGTGAAACTTCTGATGATATCATTCCTATCTTTGAAATTAGACGTGTTAAATAGCTAAGATGTTTATAACAACTGTATCACTTAGATCACACAATGAAATGATTAAAAAACGTTTAACTGATTGTTCATTTCATCGTCTACAATTTATGGTTGCTTCATTTTTCAACCAAATAAGTAAATATATTATTGTTATTGCATAAGGAAAACACTCACATTTTCAGATATGAATAGAATTAACATAACGAGAATGACAAATATTGCAATGAGTATTCCTCCGCCCAAAAATATCTTGACTGGAATTGAAGTCAGTTCCGCACGCTTTCTTGGGTAGAACTGAAAATAATTATAGCGAAATGTTTTGAAGATTACTGTTCAAATTACTCTGTCTCTGACTAGCACTAGTATATCACGCAATGCGATCTAAAGGTAGGGGGACAATGCTATAATTGGACAATGAGTACATCTTGGAATTTTATGTCAAATGCTGCGGGAAGATGAGGAATTCAGACAAAGGATTGTTTATTCAGCCAACGCACTAGATGAAGAAATTTACTGATAGCACTAAAGAGTTTTTCGATAAGTCAATTTCCGGATTACAGTTCTGGTAGGAACGTAGTGGATTAACTGGAATTTCCTGATGAATTTAGCATTACTACGTATGGGAAGAAATTATTTCAAGTAAAGTTGACTTGTGAAATGGTAATAAAAATACGTGATTTAGTTAGCAATAAGTAAAGTAATACCGAATTTAATATGAATTAGTACAGAAAATATAATGAATTAAGAAATCTAACAAAATCAAAAATAGCAACATAATGAGGAAAAGAAAGATGAACAGACCGCTTCCAGTTTTCGCATGCCTTTGATAAAGTATAAGTAATAATTAATTGTCTTCAAAATATAAAAATCTAATAGAGTTAAAGTTGTTGATGTAAATGTCCAATCAAGAATTGTTGCTATTTCAAACACTGGAACGGTGTAAAAATATCTGAAAAAGAAGTGGTGCAAAATTTCTCATTGATACAATCTATATATTAGCTTAATATCTTCAAAAGTAATGAGATTGTAATGAGAACTATTCTTTCTCACAATATTCTTCATTGCAATAATCATTTAGTACATTTCAAAAATATCATAAAAATTCTCCTCCCGGATAATATTATCTACGCATATATGACGAAATGCAGGAGAGTAATATCTGGTCAGTAATAAAGCGCTTTAAGATATAAAGACAAACGATCCAGAAAAATTATTTTATTAACAGTCTGAACCAGAAAAAGCAAATAAAACGGAAGGAAGGGAAAATATCTTGAAAGATGACAGATTCCTCATGTTAATTGCGTGCATAACAATGAAACACGAAATAATTTCACTAATTAATCACTGATAATTGCTTTGGCATCTAATGATTGTCAGTACAACAAACCCGACATATAAAGCCCAACTTATTGGATTAGATTTCATCATCACATCACCAACGATGAATTTTGGATAGCCGTCTCGTACTTGAAATGCACTTGACAGCATGTGTATACCACGAGCTAGGTACCAAATAAATAGGCCGACCGCCATTTGACGATTCTCATCGCTGTAATTGCACTGACAGAGTGAGTAACGTACGTGAAATGGTAAATACGCTGAATTCGTTGAGATCAGGAATATGGCAAATTGTGGTAGACAAAAAAAAATAAAGGAATAATGAACAATACGTAATGATCAGTAAACATGCAATACCCAAAATACCTTACAAATATAGAGTAAGACTCATAAAATTTAAAACCAAACTTTTAAACTTTGTGAAATCATTCACGCAAAACATAGAACTTCATTAATAAATTGAAAAAATTCACATTTCTGGTGAAATTAATAATATTGTGACGATGTAAACATGAATTCCAATAACTTCAACCACCAAATATACAAATTTCACTCGTATTGCTCTTTTGAGGTAAATTATTCGATCCAATATAATCTATAAAATCAAAAAAAAACTCTAAAAGATTAATGCTCGATACATTATTCAACAATAATTATTACAGTTTCAATGAATAATGATAATAATAATATCAGTGATACATTCCATTCTATAATTTTATACTTCGTGATGTATATTTCAGGTATTGAAAAAGTTTTCATTCTTACAAAGTAATAAGAAATCAGAATATATGTAACTCACTGGAACTTCACTGAAGTATTTAAAATATAAATATAATTAATTTATATTTTATTTTGATTTTCTCCTTTATAAATGGAATCAAAAGTGTATGACCTCTGCTCGATCACAGTAACTTGTGCAATACTATGAAACCTATGCAACCACAAAATTTTAATCATCATAAAATTCATTTTAATTTGATGAAAAGTACGATCAGTTATTAAATTTTTGGCAAACTGTTTAAAACCAAGCGCTAGGAAAATATTTCAAGTCTAAATTTATCCTAAGGAACAGATCAAAAAAAGGCCGCTATTACACGAATCATTATACAGTTAGTGGATATGAAGCATATTATTATACAAAATTTAATAACCAAAATTATTGGCAGAAAAACTTGAACTTACCATGCCAAGACTTATCATAAAGTAGTAAACAAATGTATCTGGCAACAAGCTACTTTTACTCTCCAATAATGTGAACGCATCCCGTCGTGCCAAATCAAAATCGGAAAAATTAATAATCATTGTGATAAGAGCAAGTAAATCAGACAAAATCATCCACGGATAGTAGTTGGAAGGAGCACGTTGTCGTAATCTTAAGATATCCAATAATACTGACCACAAGCAACATTTCTTATGATCTGAATTTGCACCTATCACGACAAAAATACATTTCGCATTTTTTTTAATGAACATATCAAATAAATAATGTTTAATACATCAAAATATTAAACATCGAAGTCCTTTTGCTTATTTACTGATTGGCACTGAAATATTTACTTAGGGTAAGTTTCTGGATAATAAAGCATTTCTGCTATTTGTTAACCATCTACTGCTTCAGTGAATAAGTAACGCTAAGTATTTAAATATATTTTATAAAACATTTTTTAAATTTTATAAAACAAATAAAAAGTGTATGTGACGGTTATTTTAGCAATTTTTTCGTTATATCCATCAAAATTTTTTCACAAAATTTTTGTAGCTGAAGTAAATGAAAAGAATTATTGTGGTAAACTAAGATAACATTTCAGCACTTTAAATAAATCGATTTATTTTTCAATCTTTCACTTATCAGGAAGTAAAACGAAATAAAACCTTCATTCTGTAGCAATTCTGTACTCGAAGCATACCAAAAACCATTTCGCTAAAGTATAGATAATGATTTTAGCGAAATTCGTTAGAAAAGAAAGGTAAAATAGGTGGACAAAAATGTCATTATAATTATTACTGAACAAGAAAGAATTTAAATATTCTCTTATTTTTTTTTTACTTCATATTATAAAAGTTTATATTTGCCAGTAATAAGCATTGTTAGGAGAGTAATCTGAAAATTAATATACAAAGAATAGGAAATTAGCTTACTCTCATATTATGACGGTGGGTGAAGAGAACGAGAACGAGAAGACAAAATATGACAACCGATATTGGTTCACCAGCGATACCAATAAATCGTCCAATCATTGCCATACTCCATTTACCACATTTCATCCATTCTTTGCATAACCACGGTAAAGAGGTATATTTAAAGCAAACTGATACTATTATCATTGTCTGCAATTATCACTATCATTTTCCATTCAGAATTCAAATGAAATCTTCATTTTAATTCATTTTAGGGATAATTCTTATCAGCATGAAGAAATGTCTTATTAAATTAAAAAAAAAAAAATGACAAAATCCAATCATCATCACCTCTACATAAAAAATAGCAATAGTCCAAAGCAAACGACGCCTCTGTTCAGTGATAGCTCCCCAAAAGAAGACTAATATTGTAAGTGGAAATGTAAGTAAACAGGCAGCTTGACCATGCGCAACAATTATTACCAGATAGCACAACACGGCCGTATTACAAATCAAAAATGCCCCAAATGCATTCATTAAACGCCAAAATAACGGTAACCTTAACCAACGATTATGTACTTCATTCATGTATCTGCAAGCAAATTTTCATTAATTTAAATACTGACATAAAAAATGAAGTGAAATTTAAATGTAAATAAACTGATATGTATTCTATGCTACGGTAGCAGTAACTCACTGTCAACATGAATTAGCTACCGTATTATTTGCTAATTAGAACCAACAGTTCCGATTATTTCCCATATTCTATGTATTAATTTATCTCAAACTATAGCATATTGGAATGTAAAAAAATACAATTAGCTTAAACTATATCACTTCCCACAATATCGACATGATGATGATGATGATGATGGTTAAAAAAAAATGATTACTTGACAATATCTCTGGAATTGGTAACCAAACAAATCTCATTTCCAAGATTGCATTTTTCAAGCTTAGCTAACGAATTTTGTGAAGTTAAACTTAACTCCTGAAATGATAAAATAAAAATCTCGCATAAACTTTCAAGACTAATTTCAAAGCTGAATGAGTAAAAAATAACTTTCTCTCAGAAATTCACTTTGCTATCAGTCATTGTTTCTCACTTATAATAAATAATATCTGAATGAAGTGGAATGGAATGTTACATCAAATGTCTTCTGATATATAAATTAAAGATACCTTTGGGAGTTTCTCTAGCAGCAGTCTCTTTTCTTCATTAATAACAAAGCGAATGTAACGATAGCTAAGTGTTTTACGAGCCAACCAAAGGGCACAGGTAGAGAGTAAAGCAGAAATTGTAATATATGAAGTCTAAAAAATAAGAAATAATAAAAAGCTAAAATATATTATCACATTGTTGTTATTGTGAAAGTATAGTCAATTTGGTTTAATTTAAACAGTAAATTTTTCAAGTTGAAAAGTCTAAATTTTTAGCAAAAGTATTGACCTGTGTTTTCTTATTCTCTTTCGTCCAATCATCTCGGCCATTTTTTGTTTCTGACACAGACCTAAAATTAAAACAATGAACTAATTACTGGTATAGGGGGAGAGAAAGAGAAAAAAAAGTTTAAGAATAAAAATAAGCATTACGAATGACTGCTAAAAGTTGTTTCTTCCACATTTTCTGTTGCCGAGTCTACCATACGCAATAAATTCTCGTTCCACCCACGTATTGCTGAAATATTCGAAAATAGTTTGAACTTTTTTCTAAGTCATCGGATCCAAAACTACCTCTCAAACCTCTTATGTCCGAATTTGCCTCTCAATCATTTTAATATGGAAAAATTTGGATATTTTAATTAGGCATTTTATCAGTTGATTGCAAACAAAAATATAATGGTTTGAAAAATCTGATAATATTTCTAAAAGTTACTTTGGGTTAAGAAAATGAAGAGATTTGATATTATTTCCAGTTAGCTCTAAACAGAAAAATTCGAAACGAGAAGTTTTTAATGAACATTTCTGCAGCGCTGAATAACAAATATTTTTCCGCCAATATAAATATGTGATCATTCGAAATAGCTAAGTAACCTTTACGGTAAAACTAACATTCAACAAACCATTCTCCAAAGGGAAGATTGAGCTTCTCCATCGCTCCGATGCTACGTTTTATTTTGGTCAAGCGACGATGATCTTGTCGTTGATGATAGGTCATTGCTTTGTAAATTAATTGAGTTTGAAGCACTACACCTCTGAAATGCTTCTATAAGTGAACGACAAGAATTAGCTGAAATTCGATACCTCAACAATCTTAAGTGTGTTGCTTCAAAACTTTTCATTTTACAAAGGTTTAAAGGCTTTTCCCCTCTAGTGATTTTTTTCAGAATGACCAAAGAAGCTTCAACGTAATAGAAACCTTATTAAGGATTCAAAAATACCAAAAATGCAATACGAGAAATGTAAGTTCTAAAAAAAACTTGCCTGTAACATACAATTCGATCAGCTCGTATATCAATGACACTGCGTTGGAAATGCCTAAAATCATTAAATTCTATTTACTTTAAGCAGTAAAACTGGGACATTCAATGGTAAAAAAATTTGAAAAATAGGGAAGTAATTTGTCATTTTCACAGAAATAAATGAATTGTTGTGTTATATACCAACTGCTGATCAAACGAAGTTGAAGCAGAAGAGCTGCGAAGGTCAACACGTCGAAGAGAAAGCTGTCTGCACTTAATTCCCCATACGGTGCTTAAAAAACGAATAAATTTTCTATAAAAATACTTTGAACTTAAAAAGTTGCAACGAAGTTACTACGAAAAAGAGTAAAGGAATTTCTTTTTGATAAAATGAATAATAAGTTATACTTAAAAATTGACATAATTACTAATGATTAATCCTTATTGGGTATTAACTTCGGACAACGTCCTCTAAGCTAATTTATTATCTGGTTTCCATATAAACCTATTTTTGTCATTCTTTTGTCTACAAAATTACCACTTTATCAGCTCTTTCAGATAATATAGAAATGAAAAGATATACTAGCGTTATCCTCGGAAGAATTTGAAAAATAAGACAACATCACGTGAAATGACGTTAAACGACTGATTGAATATTCCGTTTTGTCATATATTAAAAGATATCCAATTAAGCCATCAGCAATCTGAAAACATTTCTACACAATGCTTTGTACTGATTAAAATCGAAAAATCGTTAACAACATATTTAATTCCTAAGTTGTATCAATATCACCGGATGATAGATTACGTTCAAAACAAATTTGATTAATCAGAACCTAAAGATCGTATTCTTTACTATGTAAACGTGTTATATTTTTCATAGTTTGTCAAAAGATTGCTTCTAATTTTTGCAGAATATCTTCAAAGTGGAATAATTTGATAGCATATACTTTGCTCTTCGCTCAAAAACTATTTGCTACCATACATTAATGTCACTAAAATTATTTCACAGAAAGAGGCAATCGGTTGATAAGTCTGCAATCAGAAAGTATCCAAAAGTGCTTTTTATAGAATATAATCAGTGATAGTTAATATTGATTCAGTAACATAAAGTACCTGTGATAAAATAATTATCAACGTTTAATGTAAAGATAAGGAATAGCTTTTTTTCAAAGAACGATAGTTTGGATTTAATGCAGTTAAAGAAACAATCATACCAATGCTGCAATGCGTAGGAAAACCGCAATAAGAAGATAAAGTGTTATTAGACGCCATTTTCGGATAAAAATAGCTGGATGCGAAAGATAAAGATCAGCACCACGCCAAAGATTAAGAAATGCAAGGATAATAAGAACCGCTGATAAAAAGAGTGGTGATGAGAGACGTATTCCATCTGATAACACAAGCAATAATACAATCCAATGATAGTAGGAACATATACATCGCTTCAATTCATCCAATACCCTATAAAGATGTATTGCAATTGCTTATATCGAGATAATGAGAAGTCCTGTGAAATTGCGAATATAATGCAATATTGCTCACTTCAGATGAGTAGAGAAGAAATGAGGCGCAGGATTACATTCGAGAGATTCATTTCGATAAAGCGCTAACAGAATGCCATCATTTGATCCACCACTAGCACTGTCTCTTTCCAAACGCTTGAATTATTCAAAAGTTCAAACATTAACAGTGTAAAATTGAAATATTAAATACAACGCAAATTAAGCTCCAATTAAGCTCATACTTATTAAGGTTTTATGAAAAATATCTCTAGTACCATCTCTCTGTGTTTGCTGTTGTGTTATTAGAAAGTTACAGCCAATTCTATGAGAAAAAGCATATTTGATTAAAATTCTATTCAGAGACTTTTCATAAATTTAATTCTTTTCCTGAAGAATAGTTCAAGTTCTTTCCATCTGCAAAATTAAAATTTTACGGTATAAATTTACAATGAAAAACAGTATAAATATGTGCAACTCATTATGATTAATGTTAGACTCATTTAAATTACAGGAATACCTCAATTTTGAAATTATGATACTGTATGATGGAGATACTAAGATTGAGGAAATAACAATAAATAGCATATGATGATTTGCGCTGCGAACTGGCTGTATATTGTCCATTATTAATGAAAGCAAAATATGGAGCGTAATCCGGATGTATAGGTATTCCTAAAAATTAGTTCAAAAGTGTATACTTATATAGAAAAGTAAGTAACAAAACTTACAATTCTCAACTTATAATCCTTCGATAGCTTTTTGACTTAAAGCCAATCTTAATCTAAAATTTTTAAAATGAATCTTAAACTAATGAATTAATTGGTAATTTTTCTTTTTATCTGCCGAATTTCAGTCTGCTCACTATCAGGGAACATTTACATATATAGAAAGGAAAAATGGCCTGACGAAAATTATTCCACAATGAAAAATGACCTTGTTACGTTACAAAATACAAAAAGTTTACAAAATAAGTTCATCAATCCTTACCATAATAACATTTACCAGGTATAGGACCGATATATGCAAGCAGTGAGTAGACAAGAACAATTAAATGATAGCAGACAAAAATTAAGAATATACGTCGAACGCGCCATCGGTCTATTAGCAAGCAAATCACTAAGCCAGTTACTGATGATAACGAGATAATATTTGAAGCCACTACTGCTGAGATAAGGACGAAAGTCATATACAGCTGAAATTTCAATATTCCGGAAGTGAAATTTGAAACAACATATAAACTAATCAGTTTATTTATAGAATTATTTCATTAATTCTGTAACGAACTTTCACTTTTATTAGTGTATTGAGATTATGTCACTATTAGCCAGGAAATATTTAACGTGAACTCCTACTTAGCTACTATTCTTTCAATCTCAGTTCTATTCTACAGAAAATGTGTTGAATAGATATAATAATTAACTTTGGTACTTAAGCCAATCTAGGTATTTATCATAATTTCTATGTTAAGTAATTTCGTAGTTAAGGTAATTTCAAAGTTCAAATATTCTGTACTGTTGAGGAGAGTTAAGAGATTCTCGGAATTCTTTCTTGCCTAAATATTCGCCACGCAGAGAAAGAGATGGTATAGCGAAGATGAATAAAAAATATTTGGAAGTAATTAAGAAAAACAAGCAATCGTTGTTTTTCTTAATTACTTACAAATATTATTTACCTCATAACCAAATTTGTACAGGATAAAATTTGTATAAAATTTGATGAAATAAATAATTCCATTGTCAGCATTAGTGAAGTCTATGTCCGGAAATGGTAAAATTGGTAGTGAATGCTTGTAGCGTATCGCATACATTTTTTTGATATGTTGAAGAGAAGACCGCACAGTAAGAGTGCATATACAAACTATCGGAGCCTGAAAAAAAAGACTGTTTTCTTTACGAATAATAAAAATAGTTCTTGAATTAAATGATAATTTTGTACAGGTTTCATTTAAACATTATTGAATTCACCACTGAAAATATTACTGAAAGTAATGATTGAAAAAGGTCAATTATCGAAATGAGAATTTCAAATGAACATAAAATGATGCACAAATAACTGTAATAAAATTGGTAATTTATGATAAGATTATGAACAGAAATTGAAATAATATTTGAAAAGGCAAACCAAAGCCGGACTGGTATCATCCGAAATCAATCCGACCCAATATAACCATTTTATGAAATGAGGAGTGTTGCAGAAATTCGGATAATCAATGAATCCTTTATATGCATCAAATATTAGCTTGAAGATAGTAATAGCTGATACATAATAGGTGATTAGAATACAGGTAATTCTTTTAATTGTTGTTTGCAATGGAATAAATAATAGTACTGCAACGAGAAGCATAGGTAAGGCGATGGGTGATACCTATAATCAAATTTCCACTCTTCAATGAAAATCAATTTTAAATTAGAATGTATCACATTGTTTATCACTTGAAAGGAATTATTCTATAAATCATTCTATAAATAAATGAAACAATAAAAGTGAAGTGATGTGATATATAAGGATGTTATGTCTGGAATGAATGTGTCATTTTAAGATAAAAATAAATCAATCCAGGAGAGAAAGAAAAAGTAAGCCTGAAATGGAATTATTTTGTCGTATAAAAATTTCATATTAATGTAATGTAATTTTTCAACATCGTTAGCAAAACTTACTCTGTGAATGGCGCAAAATGCAAGCGAGAGTGCGCATGAAATATCACTCAATCTTATACAAGTAATTAGTAATACTCGTCCAAAATCTTGCATCAATGTAGTACAAAATGGTGTTAAATTTACTAGAAAAAAAGACGCGAAGTTTACAATTTAAATTTTGCACAATTAAATAGATAATTCAAAACAATTAACGTATGACGATAAAACGTTGGATAAATTTCGATAGGAAGAATACTTTTGTAGTTCAACGAAATGAGATCTATAAAAGCGCACAGAGTGATTAGCATAAATAACATGAATACTGTCATATAGTGCCATGCAATATTTGGTAACACTAAAGAGAAAAGAAAAAAAGTAACACAAAAGCATTTTTGAATTTTCATTGATAAGTAAATAGGGCTGCAAAATTTTAGTTTTAAAATGAAACATTTACTACGAATAATTACAAATAGTTAAGCAATGAATCAGTTCTTTTAAAAGGATAGAAATGATTTTTCAATTGCTTTTATCCGTGATCGAAACCCGCGTTACAATAATAAAATATTTTATACATTGACCATTATTATTCAACTTTTTCTATCACAATATTAAGATTTTATTGGGAGTTTTCTTTGCTACTTATTTAATTACATTGTAATACAAACTTTAAATAATGTCTACAATTTTTGATATTTAATAATTTTAAAAAAATACTACCTCGATATTCTGCAGTTAGTGGAGTAAGTAGGATATCGCTACAATTAACTTCATATTTTGCAATATATCGATCAATTAGCAGAATTAAATGAGTTAATGTTAATGTGATCAATATATACCAAAAAAAAGTACTACGATGTAAGAAAAAAATCATCGATGTCTAAAAATTTTGAATAACATTAATGTTAGCGGACTAATGAAATAATAAAAAAAGATCATGAATTTCTCTCTCTCTCTCTCTCTCTCTCTCTCTCTCTCTCTCTCTCTCTCTCTATCTTCTCGGACAATTCTTTGAAATATGTTCTTAGTCCAATCTAACTATCTTCCTGCTTTTAAATATTGTGAAAATTTAGATATTTCGATTCAATAATATTAATAGAATCTTTGCAATTATCTGTCATTAAGTGGAGATAGCATTCAGTAATAATTAACATTAAATAAAATAGCTTCCAACAATTAAATTTAAACAAAACAAAAGTTACATGCGATATTTCATTTTATGCAAAAATTCTCGATGATAATTATGATTAATAAAGAAGCGAAAAAAAATAAACTATGATAAATTATTTTAAATTAATTAAAAAAGAAGAGATTACTTGAAAAATGATGCAATATGTGGTGAAAAGGATAAAATAAATAAGGGCAAAAATACTCTGATCGATGGTAACTGTTGTAATACCGAACATAACAATAGTTATCATATAGATGACACATTTTAAAGTGAAATGTATCAGAGACTCTGCCATCTATCAACCAACCAACAATAAACACTGTCATTTCCTAGTAATTGTCTATTATTTGTATCTATTATTTGTTGCATTAAAATAAAGAAATGATCAATTAAACAACTTGTAGGATTGAATAGTTAAAAAGGAATACCATTATTTGGGACGAGAATTGAATTTGCAATCCATATGATGATGATAAGGTTGAACAAGCATACCTGCGGATTTTTTTTTCCTGGTATTTAGTTAATTAGCTGATATCAAACTAGATCATGAGTGCTTGGCATGCTACTTTCTGAGGATTCTATTGATATCTAATGATATTATTATCAATGATGTTTAATTTATTTTGAAGTTAAATTCAGCTCGTTGTGATCATGACTGATATTAATTTATGGAAATTCTAGGTTTTTTTTTTCTGCTTGATTTATTTACTCCAACTCATTCTACTGTGAGCCATTTGACGAAAAATATAGCAGCTCGATAGCCACTGATGATAGCCACTGAAAGATATTTAAGGTGTTGAAACTTTCTATTTTGTCCATATGAGTACCATTATTACTACTGTTATTAAGGCAACAATATTCCTAAAAAAAGGTTTAAAAATATTTGATGACCAATGAGCTTACTCTTCTTCATTTCATTCCACTTTTTTTTGAATCATTTATACCATCCGAATAATTGTGATGAAGTTAAAATGATGCCAATAAATCTTCCAAAGAACAACTTCCTTGTCTATTGCGACCTTTCAAAATTGAGTTGCCGCTTTCAGATGACTCTCATCAGACCGTTCTCGAATGAATCACATTAGAAAGAAAATCTTATCAAGTTGTTTCAATTATCATTTTATTATCAAACCTCCGATTAAAATATTCGCGACACCCAGTATTTTCAGAGATGATACGGAGAAAAGAAATGAAATCTGATGATAATTCAAGCTTCAAGAACAATTTGTTTGAAATTCAACATTTCTTGAATTTTTTTTTTCTATACAAGTTTCAAGAACTTCAACAATTTGTCTGAAATTTAACTTCATTTTAGAATTTTGAATAAGCGTTCCATTTCTTCTATAATGCAAATCTGTCACGACTTTTTTATGGAAGAAACTTAAGAGTAACGCAATTTCCTAATTGCATGTCTGAATTCCGAACTTTTTCATTTTAAAGAAGAGATCGAATAATGTGTATAGATCGTATGGTACACATTATTATGGCACACGTATGGTACACATTATGACCGTATAGGAGTCTATCAGCGTATGGTACACATTATTCGATCTATGAAATTTAATAAGACAACTCCGGGATGTTTGTTCTATAGCCGTGCTATTTAGAGAACAATCATTAGATCATCTTTAATCATCTTAATCGTTGCAATATTCACTACCTAACTGCCACTGTTCCCCAAGATAAGACAAAAGCATATTTCATCGACGAGTTTTTGTCAACAAATTTATGGTTTTAAGTACAAGTATATTGAATATATCATCCATAAATGTAGGAAAGCAATATAAAAGATGTAAAGCAAATAACAATTCAGGGATAAAAATGGAAAACTAAACATTCCCAGCTGTCCTAGCACTTTCTTATAAAAATAAGTTATACAAGACTCGATGATATAGTGCAATAATCATGCTCAATCTTATACACTCAAACTTCTATTATAATGGTGATAGCACTTGGCGGGAGAAGTTAAACCCAGCAATTCGCTCAATTCTGCCATTGTTTCTTGAGCCTTTTCTTCAGCTCTCTGAGTTCCAGACATTAGAATATCTCGAATTAGTTGCGGCTCTCGGAGTAGGCTTTCATATTTTTCTCGAAATGGTGCAATGTGAGTGTCAATTTTTTCAGCCAAACATGATTTGAATTCTTTCGTATCCAAACTGACACATTCATCGATTACATTTTCGATACTCAAACCAGTCGTTAAGGAATAAAGAGTTACCTGCAATGCATAAGTTCGAAAAAATGATCGACGTGGGAAGAAAATCTGTCACATCCAGAAAGATAAGAGCATTAGCAATCTGTACTGTAATGCAGCAAGTGATATTAGATTGAGGATACATTCGTAAATTTTTGATATCAACAGCCAGAGATATCCTCAAGTATTATTTTCTGAGAAAATGATCCTTGTTGAAGCAGTTTTTTTCTTTACATAACAAGGGTTTAGAACAATTCCTATCCTTAATAGAAAAGTTTTATTTTTACAAATGAGAGTAAAACTCACTAGATTACTGATTGCAGGGCGTTTTTCTGGTTCATAAGTAATGTTGGATTGCGAGTCACTCAAGGCTTTTGCACATTTTTCAGCAATTATTTGTTTTGTGTCACTGATTAAAATACGCGATCTATCGTTACCAATTGATTTACTCATCTTTTTCGTCGCATTTTGCAAGCTTTTCAAACGGATACATTTAGCACTTATCTGAAATCCAAACTATTGCAGAACTTTAAAAAGGTTTTGTAAAGTTTTATCATGAATCTACTAGTGAAATATTTTTTCTCTTCCACTATTCAATTATATCTGCCGTTTCCGACTTCTAAAACTTCGACCTGAGAACTACCGCAATATTCGGAAGGAAACTACACCCGATTATTTTATGAATTCGGTCATATAAAGAATATCTTCCTGATCAACAACTTTTACTGAGACACGCAAAAATTTCAGTTGGAACCTAAATCATTCTGCTTGAAAACAAAAGGATTAAATTTAACCTGAATTGGTACTGGAAAAAAATCACAATGAAGAACGGCATTGCATTTAACAGCCAAATCTCTCATCAAAAGCAAGTGCTGAGTCTGGTCGTCGCCAACAGGTACATGAGTTCCTTTATACAGTAATACATCAGCTGCTTGCAGAATAGGATATAATTGCAGATTCACAGGAATATCACCCTGTTTAAATCTGCAGTGAAAAAAAATTTAAGAAAAAAAAGGATGGGAATGTTTTCTGCAAATGATGAAAAATTAAGTCAGACTAAATTGTTAAGATCTAGATAACTTTTACTGTTATATTTATTTTTAAGAAAATCTATCTTACTGTTACTGTTAATTTGCTGGACAGACAAAAAATCTTTCAAAAAATATGTGCGCAACTGCATACCATAGATTTAATGGACTTTTTTGCACCTGTAGCGGGAAGTGAAGCAAAGAATTGCCATTTTTGAAAAAATAGAACCAATACGAGTTAAATAGAACATAATCGGTGAAGATGAAAGTTAAACTTAAAATTGTTTTTAAAAAGACGAAAACGAACACAGCAGCTTTATCTTTATATTGTGGCATTCGAGTAAGTCTAGCAACAGTCTGTAAGCTTCCCAGTATATACATCAAGTTAGCATGACCGGCCACTCTGCTCTGCTGGAACAAAATCGTCTTTTCCGGATCCAGTCCACAAGCTAACAGACTCACGGCCATTTTTAAAATGTTATTTCTCATCTATAAGTAAAACCTTATATAGATTTTAATATCTGAAGTTCATACGGTAATCCATCTTTGAGAAACTGATGCTAACCCATATCTAGCACGAACATGCATCATATATGCTACTTCTCCAACAGTTCAAGCAATCTAGTAGGAAATATGAAACAGATAAGCGCGATAATAAAACTAGTTAAACAGTATAGTGGTAGTTTTGATAAGACCATTGTTACAATCATTTTCGGTTCAAGAATTGAGGGTGAGGTGAAAGATATCTGAATTTTAATAGACGGTGTACATGTGGCTCATTTTATTTATAAAAGAAGTTTACATGAATTATGAAAATTTAAATTTTGCGTTATTTAAAAATCTAAAAACTTAGTAGAAGCAGTCTGCATGTGATTCTCTCAATTTAAATTCGGAAAGCATTTAGCTCACTTCCAGAGGATCAATGAAACCCATTGAAATAGAATGGTAATCAGCAATAGAAAGATACATTTGTTTTGAGCGGCCATCCTGAAAAAAGTGGATCACTTGCTCGTACTTCATGAACTTACCGAATACTAATAAGAACAGAATTTTGTGACTTTCCATTATAACCAGTATTCCTTGCAGAATTTGTCGAACAAGACTAACAAGCCAAAAGTATAAGGGAATAAAAAACTTGGGCCATAAACTGGTTGAGTGCGTATGAAAAAAAAAAACCTTGTAAAAGAAAGAAACAAACATTTTGTAAATTGATCCAGTGCTGGATGAAGCCAAAATAATTACCCAGATGTGGAACTCCAGTTGGTTGGATACCAGAGACGTAAATTACTGGAAAATGTTTATTTTCCGAATTTGTTTTAACTGACGATGCAGATCGAAAAATTCGTTTTTCGAATACCCATTTCGCATTTTTGTATAATAATTTTTTCACAGTCACAGCAGAAACATTCATAATTAATACCTTAAAAGGAATAAAAAACTAATAGACTAAAAAAGCAACAAAATGTGCGGATAACATTGACAGAAACCAATTTTTCATTCTTTTCAAAAGAAAATTTATTATTGAGAATCTTATGAAAGCATGAAGAATAAGAAGTTCTTTCTGCAGTAAATAAAAATTCGAAAATTAAAAAAATGTAGTACCAATTATAAATTCAGTAGTGGTACCACTCGACTTTGATGGAATTCTTTTCGACACTGTGGACAAAGTGCTACAGAACTGTTAGTGACAGTAAACTGTATGTGCTTTGAAATGCAACTCCAACAGAATAAATGTCCACAGGGAATACAAATTGGTGGTTTGTTGTACTGCCAACAAAGTGAACACCGGAATGAATTGTATAGAAGCTACAAAAAGAACTGCTAAATCCGTGTACTAATAATAAGCTTATCATAGTAAATGAAATCAGTTTAGTCGTACATAATTACATGCCAAATGTAGTCTCTTACAAATCGATAATATTTGATGACTACTGGGTGGTTATCGAATTTCAGCACTGATATCTTTCTCTCTAACAGACTCAAATAATTTCAAATAGAAATCACCAATTTATATAACATATCTACTTGAGTTTTGAAAAGAACACTATAATATATAAAGTAACTTACCGGATCGTTCTCCTCTTCCGATATTTCGGATTTAGATAATTGCTTGAATTCAACAATTGTTTCCTCACTGCGCTGTCTTCTCAGTTCGTCTCTAATCCAAATTGCTGCACTTAAAACAATTTGTGCAATGTTTACTGCTCCAAAGAAACGGAAATAAGATAAAGCCTGAAAACCGTTCTTCAAAAATTTTGAGTTACTTCTAGTCCAACTACTTCAGTAGTAGAAATTCGAGATTTTTCTTAAGCTCTGAATTTCTAAAAACTTTCTATCTGAAACTTTCTAAAACATGCGGATAAAACTGTAGCGCTTGACTTTCCTTCCTACCAACAAAATAAACAACAAAAGGTAATTTCTCAAGTTTCCAATCTCAGCAATGCTCCAAAATCCGATTGTATAAAACCAGTTCTTCAGTATGAATGAACTTGAATCAATGAAATGCACTTATAAAAGCCACCTGATAATTGCACTGAGACCGAAATGAAACGTATTGCAAACCGACCAGACGCTTTGAAATATAATAGTAGGTTCCAAATAAATAAAATAAAGCTAAATTCAAGCGATATAGTACTGGAATACCACTATGCCTGCAAATGATGCTATTTATTTCCTAATCCCGTTCTATAAATTATCTTGAAATCAAAAACCATGATACAATTCATTTTACACATGCTATTTCGCTTAATTTATATAAACAAGTTACAAATGGATAATGACCTGAGCGAGACAACAAGACTGAGCAGAGTTTTACGAAGATTTCTTTGTTTCCTATCAAAGAAAAGTATTTCGTTAGCAATTAGTGAATTTTCCAAATTCTTTTTAATACTTTCAAGGATTTTTTCAGTCAGGAATGGCGCCACAGTAAAGAAGATGACAAAAATTAAGCGACGTGTGAAATGCGGTACTTCGCGTTGTCGAACTGATACCAATGGTAGAATAGCGGTGTACTCTTCCCCAACTGTTTGCACTGCTAAATTTTAAGATGTTTGAATTGTACGAATTTTTTCTGCAAAGTTGATTAACTCGAGTCGTATGAAATTGATTTCAAATTATGTCTTCCCCATCAAAGGCTCAACTAGATTAAGCAGAATAGGATTAGAACTTTTTCCAAAAACTACTACAACAAAGTCCAACAAATGATCTAAATTTCCTTGAAATGTAATAGTTAATATTAAGTTGTCACATGCGTTATAAAGTCTACAGAAGTAAAGAGAAACTAGAAAATGACCAATTCGGTAAGATTTCTTGGAATAATTTTTGAACATCAGCATACAGCTTATTTAAAATAACTTATGAAAGAAGGTTAAGATTCTTCAACATGTGATTCCTAATAAGAAAAAATTGACGTTACAAAGCTACAGGAAGAAATGAAATAACACAACTAATTCTAAAAAAAATATCTAAAAAATATTAATTTAATAACCTTTACCTGATAAGAGCGTGACAGCGTAATATAAAGTGCTTGCTAGGAACGGATAATAATCCCAATATGAAATCCAGAACCGAGTTCCTAATAAATGCTAAAAAATTCATCTGATCAAAGAAAAATGGGGACATATTTTAAAGAAAATAATTCTATGAACTGGCAATTTACACCGAGGCAAAATCAAACAAGCAGGTCCCGCTCATAGCGAATTAAGGGAAAGTTTGAAAGAATTGACTGATTAAAGAAGCACCAAAGAAAATTCAGTATTTGCTATCTCCACGAAAAAGTTTTCCTTATTTGAAAGTAAAATAAATGTTGCGCCGAATTCCTGAAATTTTAATCTGCTCTTTCCTTAATCAAATCTTTTATTCTTAGGCTTAAACAATTGGAATGATACTTTGACAATGTGTGATAGTTCTCTCGCTAAATAATCAGCTTCTCCTTCGTCACGGCGTTCAGCGAGTAATATTTCACTTAAATCAGCTGTGAAAAACTTCATCTAACATTCCTTACTCTCGAAACTTTAGCATCTGAAAATTATTTAAACTCAATATAATTTCTTCCAATGCAAAAAAATTATATTGAAATTTGTATCAGTTCGTGTCAAAAGTGTATCGAAATTGAACAAGTACCGAGGAAACTCCAAAAACTTTCCGTTTGTTGTGTTCTCGAAACAGATAATAAAATAGAATTATTTATTCTCCGGTCTCGAACTTTGCAGTATTAACTTCTTAATAAATTGAAATGAAGTTCTACGGTTGGATCATAAAATATAAGAATACAGCTTGATGTTTGAATTTTTTATTTTTATGAAAGGACAGAAAACTGTACTGAAACTTACCTGCAAAATATCTGAGGAATAAACATTCCAGTTGGATGGCAACAAATACCACATGAAAAAAGCGACAGTTAACAATTAGTTTTAGCACCAAAATTTTTAGTCAAATCCGCCTCAACATTGTGCACAGTGTTATAATTAAGGTCGATAATCATCAACTAGCAAAATTTTTGTAAAGAATTGATCATTTCCAAACATTTCTAGGAGGCAAAAAATCTTATGAGAATCAAAAATTGGATCTACTATATACCGGTAATGTATATAGCAGATCTTTACAAAACGTTACAAATCGTTCGCAATAATAACTCATTTTTTAAAGCATATCAATACGTCGAAATTATGATTTATCATTTCAAAAATCGTCAAATATAAAATCACAATTCTCAAATGCCTGTACAAAAATGGGATAAGAATTCAACAAAAATATTTCGTGAAAAACAGCGGAGACATCATCCAACATCCATAAATTTAATGGTCGATAAATCAGACACTTATAAGCGCATGAAATAACTCATACCATTCTTATTTTGTAATGCCGTTGTTTTGACTTTTCCATCGATATCCTTTAATAGCAGATTACAAAATCATATTTCTTATAAAAAAAACTTGGTTTCATATTTCATAGAAATAGTTTCCCTCCATAATTAAAAGCTTTGTATACAATTCGAAAAATTATAAAATTTCTTTCCTACATAATATGTAGAACACCCAGCGCACAATTGGGAAATAGAATCATTAAGGGCTAAATTAAAAAGGAAAAAAATTATCGATTATTGCATTGCTTCCACCTTTTAGTCTCTCCTTTCTTTCAAACGACATGTGCATGAAACTGATTAACGGATGGAGCAACATACCGTAAAAAAATAACATTACAATCTATTGAACTTCTAATTCAGAGATTTGAAAACCATAATCAGGAAAGGAAATACCTGGAATTCACAAAACCATTCATACCAAACACCTCGCGTATCAATTTTCCGTTCAACATGAAAGATGATCTAAAATAATTCAACCGTTAAATCTCTCCAAATTGTTAATATCTTATCATTCATAGCGCTTTATCCAAATGTCATAGCCTATGCCAATTCAAATTCGCTCTGTTACAAAAACTACTTAAAATCTTCAAAAGTTGAAGTGCTGAAGCCTTTTCATTACGAATTTGACCCATAGAACATATGGCTGTATATGTTCTGTGATTTTGAATAAAATTTCCTTGAGTTTTTTTTTTTATAAAAATTGATAAAACCACCTAATCGATGAGACTATTCCTAACTTTTTAAGTCACAATCATACTAAAAAGCAAACAGAAACTTACTTCAGTACCCTTCTGTAAGCGATAAAGATGACGAAGTGGTATAAGTGCTGGGAACCAACTAATTAAGCCTTTTGTATGCGTCTGTGGAACAATGCTCAATTGGCAATTCCTATAAAGTCGCGCAGTAAAGTAGCCTGCGAATCCCATCAACTGAAAGAGATCATTACAATAAAGACATTTTGCCACGTTAAGCAACATATTCGGTCGCAAAGTCACCAAAATTACTTGCATTGTAATACAATATGGTCTTCAATACCACATCACTACCATATGATTTAGAATACAGATATAACTACCTAGCAATCCTATGCGAAAATGCATAGTATTAGGCATTAACAATCCACAATTTTATAAATTAATTGGCAAAGATTATGTAATGATGTATTTTACTCAAAATTCTATCCACTAGAGGTTTAAAAATAACTGCATATTTACCGCTACGAGTACAAGTAGTTAAGGCTGAAATATCCCTAACATATATTAATGACATGGAACAAGAAATTCAGGATGTATTTAAAATCACTGCTATTTGGAAAGCAATTTTTCAATTACTAAAATGTTTACCTCCGACTGCATGTCGACTGTGAACTGAATGCATGCACTCCGGGCATTTGATCTCCGTTCGAAATTTGGATGCTCGAAGCTGAAAACAGCTTTAGGCTTCGCAAGCTCACAAACGGAACGCATGCAAACTACATATATTTCGTCGAATTGTGAAGCTTCTGGGCATTCACTGAAAACGCCGCAATTGAAGATAAATATCAATTTTTTAATCAAGATCAGATTTCATTCAACACACTGATAAACACGAGACAAACTACTCTTTCAACTAGAGATATTCCTATTTAATTTCTTCTTAATTTCTAATCTTTTTATACTCCTATTTAAGCTCTATTTACAAATTTAGTTCCAGTTCTTTACCATGAGCTATGCAAAGTCAGCAATTAAACAAACTTTTCGTCGATTGTTATTCTAAACTGCATTACAATCCTACATTACAATATTGATAGAAAGAAATTGGGAATTGAGCGACAATGAAACTATCAGAAAATACTCCGTTATCCTGCTGATCAAATATGAGGAAGAAACTCATCTTTAAAACAACACAAATAACATTCTAATAACTAAAGTCTACTAAAGCTATGCAAAATTTATATTCTTTTTCTATTGGAGCAACCTCTTAGTTCTACATTCTCTTTTAGCCAAACACAATCATTCACTAATCGATGATGAATAGTCGTACGGTAATGCATAAGTGCCATCTTGTAATTTAATGGGTTCCAATCGTCCACGGCCAGGAAAACCTCGCTCAAAATATTTAGTACCACCAGAACAGCATAGTACTTTTTGATGCAAACGAACTGACTGGATGGGAGCTGAAAAGCAGATGAAAAAAAGAGAAAGTCAGAAGAAGGAAATTCAGAGTATTCCAATTATACATTGTTGCTTAACTAATTTGGTGCACATTCCGCAATTGTGACCATTAAAGATTTAAGTAATTAGTTGATGCTACTAAGTCTATAAAAATTGATTATAAATGTCTAGTGATTTAGCGAGCAATTATGACTGCAGTATTATTGCAAGCGAATATAATTTACATCAATCTCTCCACATTATATTCGTTAGCAGGCAGTTTTCAACAAGCAGTTTTATTTAATCATAAAGTGTTAATAATTTCAGAAGAAAAAAAGATGGAAGAAACATTAAAATAAATAAGATCGATAATAATATTAGCAATGCCTGAGATATTTTAATAAAGCGGTTATTAGAATTTCGGCCAGTGTCGACAAAATCTCACCGATGTAACTGGTATATTGTTGCGGAATGCTGATAGTGGTTGGGAGCAAAATATCAGTGATGCTATCGAGACATTCAGGAGATAGCTCGTTATCACCAAAAGATCCCAGTAATTCCGAAACAACTAAATCTGGGGATGGCAGTTGACCAGCTTTGACCTTTTCACTCAACTTTCGCATATCGCCTTCTACAATTTGCACTCGATCCTTCCAGCTAAAAATATAATGCTGTGTAGAACCGAAGAAATATTAATAATTACTGATGGAAACAATGTTTTTGAGAATTCTAAATGACCACAAAATAAACTAATCTAACTGAAAAGTTCCAAGTTTACCACGTTTTCTTGAAAAAAGAAACTAAGAGATTTATTTGGATGATGCAAAAGATTAATTAAAAGATCGCATGGTAAGCATCGGCAGAACGAGAATCATAAGAAAAAAATTTCAGAGAAAACACGAGCGAAATATGAAAGATCCCAAATAAGCTGGGAAAATGCTAGCGGTGCTGTGCACATAGCCAAAATAATAGCATTTTGGTTTCTATAAAACAAGAACCAACTGATGTTTGTTCCTAAATTGCAAAGTAACGACGGCATGTGCATTTTTCTCCATTGAATAAAGTTCAAGTTTCAGCAAGTCGCGACGATTACAACTTTTCGCATTGAATAATTCTTCAGCTTCAATTATCATTTGCATCTATAAATAACCGATTTAGTCAAAAATCTCAATTAAAAATATAGAACCGTATGTCCTTCAACGTAAAATATCTCATATGCTGATACGATTCTGTGGGAAAATAAACTTTAAGAACATTAGAGTCATTAAATTGGTATTAATGACCCTAATGTTTTTAAACAAGAATAAATGAATACAAAGCTTACCAGAGGTCCTCTCCCTGCTCCTAAAAGATATACAACGATGTTTCGCTCCTCACCAGTTATTTTAACGAGATCCTCAATAGCGTGACATATTGCTTCACGATATAAATCATATTTCACAGAATCCTCTTCAAAAATTGCATAAGTACCCGAATCAAGATTATCCGCTAACGGTTGCAGAGGCATCTGAAATGAAAGGACAATTCAATTTTCCCAATCCAACATCTTCTTCAAAGCAATGCTGAAAGGTATCATGAAAAAATGTGCTTTAATACTGGAATAAACCATCCTTTGCACGTCCATCAATTTTGTATTTAAATCTTGAACATATTTCAAATGATGAAGATTACAATTGAAGGAAAGACCACAACATATACCTGTAAAGTATCGATATACTCCCGATGTCCAAGATATTCAAACAAAACATTGTCATCCCTACCAGCAAGTGCAGCCTCTTTTGACTGAATTGCTTTTTCCTGTATCAGTTGTTTGATCATATTTACGTACTGCAATCGAAGATGCTCATCAACTTGTTCAGAGCTACTGCAGTGTATAAGCGGTCGCTGTATGACCGACACGAACAAATCCATCAGTAAACGATAATGTGCTCTGCAAATATCGAAATTACTTCAAAATTTTTATCCAGTCTAAAGAAGTGACAAATGTTCTCTTCTCCCAATAGTACTCTGCATTAAAAAAATACCAAAGTTTCCAGTTGTTCTGAAAGCTAAGAGCAGAATGTACGTTTAGGAAAGCATTTACATCGTTCATACTACAAGATTTCCTTGGTGTGCTTATAAAAATAACTTCTACGTATAAGCGTTAAATCACTCAAAGAAACAGAACTCTATGAAAAAAAGAAAATGAAAATTGAAATAAAACAGCGAAAAGCATACGGTGGTAGCGTACATTTGCCATACTGTCCACTAGATGTGAAAATGGATGTTTCAATACAAAATGAGCATAGTGGCTCAGCATGCCAGCGCTTATATAGTCGTGATTCCAGGAATTCATCGGCTAGATTAGGGCATAATCTTAAACCAACAGCTAGTTTCTGCATTGGATAATTGGTGCAGAGACTCCGGAAATCAGCCCATATTCTCCAAATATCCCGGCCATCTTGTCCACAGTCAGCGACAGGAAGAAGGTTTTCATCGGTTGGCAGAAATACCCAAACACTACAAGGCTGATCATTATGTTCAAAGCAGTTTGTGATAATGTTATTTTTTCTCAGTTGAAAATGACCATTCCATTCTACAGAACGAAGATTGTCGATCCTTTTCCATGCTTTCTCTGCGAAAGTATTTCTCTGCTGATGATATCCCAACAAGATAACTTAAAACATTTACTCTATCTATAACATATACATTTGACTAATAGAATGTAGCCTGCTAACAAAGCCTATTTACAAAAAGCTAGCAAGTAAATATTAAAAAAATTGTGATTTCGAGCAATTAAAACTACTTCGAATAGACAATTTGAAATGTAAAAAAATGAATTTAAGTAGTAATTAAAACCTGTAAGTCATATTCCGCGTCCACATCCATTTTGTTAATATTTCTGCTAATTTTGGTGAATCACGATGTCGTAGTTCCAATGTCAACACACGCAATGGCATATAAGTCATATAATTAAGCTCCTTTAAACAAATGAATGAATAGCAATTGTAAGCATTAGAAAATGTAAACTGATCGTTTCTTTGGAATGGACTGGCTAAATCTCAATGAAAGATTATGATTTTAGATGTTAGCCCAGAATTTTATTCTTGACTCTTATCGTCATTCGCCAGGGTATTAGAGGAACTACTGCAAAAATAGATTATTGGAATAAATATAGAAATGATTTAAAATTATGAATTGGAAAAATAAATTAAGTTTAATAATTCGAACAGCAGTGTTTTTCACCAACCTTTTCAATTTCAACACATGATAAATCTGCCAACCAACTTTCGTTTGCATCACAATCTATCCAGTCTGATATTCGTCCTATAACATATATTCCCCATAACTTAACATCAAGCTGCAAATCCGGTAGATCTATCGGTGGTGGAGTGCCGTTTCTAAAAACACCATACAGTATTTCAATTTTTGCAGATATATTTCCAGTGCTTTCATCTAAATTATCTGCCTTCGTTGGTGGTTATCACACTTGCAGAAATACAAGTTGGAGAAAGACAAACACTAAACCTCTACACTTTTCAAATTTATTTATTACGACATCAATAAATATTTTCATATATGTTCTCTGTCCACAATAGAAAAATAAACTTCACAATATCTTTTAACAGTTCAATGCTGCCAATAAATTATTCGACAATTACTGAGTCTCGTACCTCTATTCCCTGAAATTGTAAAATACATCAAAACCACCAACTTTTCAGGATGCCATGAAGATCGTTTCATACCGCCAACTGGATAATTCATGAAATTGTAATTTCGAGCGCCAAGTCTTGAACAGTATTCAACAATATCTGTATCATGTATACCATCACTATTTGTTGCCATCCAACCAACCAACCCCGAAATCTCTATACCGGATGCTTGCGCCACTTGCTCATCTTCCTGACACATCTGAGCAATCGGCTCAATCTGATTTAAAAAACCTTTTCGATTCTTTCTCTTCCACTTTAATTATTTTACCGGCCGCTGCTAAAAATTAGACCGAGATTATATGATCATAATCTTCTTCCGATATAGAATCATCTCGAAAGGAACATAGGTAACTTTTCATAAATCACTAATAACTTTATGCTGAATGTCTCCAAAAAATTTTATTTGATTCTTTTAATTCCCTTTATGGAATTATGGTTTAAACACCCAAGCTCGCTCATGCTGACAAGAACTTTAAGGCTGTCAGTGCTACAAAATACAGGAACACACCTCAAACTTTTCAGAAAAACAAAAACTCATCGTCTACAAGCAGCGTAAATTAAGTCTAAACATAAAACACATCAACTTAAACAGTATCTACAGTGGATGTGAGTCAACCACAAAATGAGCCATAACAAATAACAGGTAGAGACGGCTGTAAACAACTCGCTTAAGGATGTATATCGGACACTTTCACCTCCTGAGAGATTGATAAGAGATTTCAACGCACCATGGCAAACTAATTGCCCTTTTCTCTTCCATCATCCCGAAAAGACAAATGAACTAGATCACAACTCGATCACTCGATCAAATGAACTCGATCACAATGCTTATAATACATTCAGTCAGATAAACTGATACGAATTAATTCGAAATAAACTGAGAAAATTTGGTTCTAACAATTTTACTCTACAAGCAGAACTGATATTTTCCAAACATGCAGAAACAAAAAATTTCAGAATCGAAACCGAACATGTAATTCTAGTGCTTTATTTTCTAAAGTCAAAATAACAGTCTCCTCTAGAAATTCAATCGAAAAGTCAATAAGTCAATAACCTCAGAAAGTCAATAATAGTAAATTTCCTCATGAAAGCATTAAAAGAGTCCTCTTAAAATTATAGAACATCCAATAGGCTAATGAACCGAAACAGGTATAGAGTAAATATCACAGAACTGATGAACTGTGAGCATAAATTATTATACAGACAAAGCAAAGTGCTAGTCTAACATATACAATAGTAAAATACCTCGCTGTGTTTCCTAAAGCATACAATAATAGCACAATGCGGCCTTTATAACATGAATGAAATTTGCATTAGGAGAAGAAAATCTACTATTATTCAATACCAGGTAACATTTACTGTAATCACCAACTATATGGACACTTCATACATTTTGCTTGGCCAGTTCTTCAGCTTTTACGACTACATCATCGATTCCACCTTGCATATAAAATGCCACTTCCGGTAAATGATCCATTTCACCTGAAATGAAATAAAATTTTCTTTCAGTCAAAACAAAACTTTTTACTCCACGAATGATAACGCAAATGTCATAACCAAGTAATATCTGCCTCACCGAAAGTTATTACCGAAAAAAAACCAAAGCCAACACTAAGGATCATCCTATTATAACAAATTTATCCCAAATTACGTCGATTAAGAACAAGTAAATTTAAGATTAACTATATCTTCCTTGGTTCGATGCATATGCTCTCTAACTCGAAAAATTCTTCAGTAATTAATCGATAACTGAAATAAAACTGCTTTCCAAAACGCCGAAAACACAAAAATCAATCAATGATTAGGCATATCCTGAACAAGACAATTATTTCAAACAATCACAGAAAGTTTTTTTCCTACCTTTCAAAATAAGCTCAAATCCCTTGATTGTCTCTTCGAGCGTTACAAATTTGCCTTTGTGTCCAGTGAAAACTTCGGCAACTTGGAATGGCTGCGACAGAAATTTCTGAATTTTCCGAGCTCTAGATACCACCAACTTATCTTCTTCTGATAATTCATCCATGCCGAGAATGGCAATGATATCTTGCAACGATTTGTAATCCTGCATGATAAATGATACATTTTAGCATCTTTATATAATACGAACAAAAAAGCATAATTCAAATGTTTTTGAAATTTATTACGACGATCTCTGTTACTTATGCATCGTATTTAATTTTTAAATATGGTCTCTCCTCTACTGTATCTTATCCATTGCCTTCAGATACGAAAAACTTCTGCATCTTACAAATCACATATTGATAAGATGAAATGAAAACTGAGATCTTAAAGATTCCAAATTATCCCCATTAAAAGAAAATAACCAACATTGAGAGCTTAACAAATGAATTAAGAACCTAAAAATCAATAAACGGTCTCAAGGTAAGAAAAATAAGAAAGTTGCCTGCAAAATTTTTTGTACACCGCGAGCAATATCATAATGTTTTTGCCCAACGATATTGGGATCCATGATGCGAGATGTTGAATCGAGTGGATCTACGGCAGGATAAATAGCTAGTTCAGCAATACCTCGGGATAAAACAGTGGTAGCATCTAAATGGGCAAATGTGGTTGCTGGAGCTGGATCTGTTAAATCATCAGCAGGTACATAAATAGCTTGCACTGATGTAATTGAGCCCTGAAATGAAGTCGTCTAATTTTTATCGTACACACCAAGTTAATAATAACAAAGAAATCTAAAAATGAAATTACATGTATTTCAAACTGGTCGTGTTTAATATGTTAAAAGAAATATTGAAAGATTTGATTCATCCTAAAAATTTAGCAGCTTAAATATATTATCTGAGCAACTAGCATTTTCACCCAGAAATGATAATAAAAAAGTGTAACAAACCTTTTTAGTTGTAGTGATTCGCTCCTGCATGCTACCCATATCCGTTGCTAAAGTTGGTTGATAACCTACAGCGGACGGAATACGTCCAAGCAGCGCTGATACTTCGGAACCAGCTTGCGTAAATCGAAAAATATTATCGATGAAAAGCAATACATCCTGTCCTTCGTGGTCACGGAAATATTCAGCAACAGTCAGACCAGTCAAACAAACTCGTGCTCGTGCTCCTGGTGGTTCATTCATTTGGCCATATACAAGAGACACCTTGAAGGATTTTTAAAGATGAATTATTGAACAGTACTCTCCGTCCTCTAATGTAATCAAATTCATGGCAAATAATACATACTAAAAAATAAAGATTGGTGCTTTTAACGTAAGAAATTGTCCACTAAAAGCAATTTGAAATGTCCTTTTTTATAATCAGTTCAAATTTTCAAACGTCAAGTTTGTCATGGCGTTCCGAAAAATCGACCATAAGTGAATTATTTCGAAGAAATTTTCTCTTAAAATAAGATAATATCATCAATCTTATTTCAAGATAGTATCACCAGTGTTCCTTCATTTTCTTAAATCTCGTTTCACATTTAACAAATTTTTTAATAAATTGAACCCAGCTTTTTTGACTTCCATGGCTTGCTTATTGAGACCATGCATCTTCATCAGAAAAGTTCGTAATGCATAATGTGAAAAGATAAACATGGTAACTAACTTTCGAATTTTTGCCTTTTAGATCGATGACTCCACCTTCAATCATTTCGTGGTACAAATCGTTACCCTCTCTAGTACGTTCACCGACACCAGCAAACACTGAGTAACCACCATGAGCTTTGGCGACATTATTGATCAGCTCCATAATTAGCACAGTTTTTCCTACACCAGCTCCGCCAAATAATCCTAAACTTATACTACAAAAACATGGAATATCATGAAACTTCAGCAATTAAAAAATATATCCAAAATATTTGAGTCGTAAAAGAGTTGAAGTTAATGTCTCTACAGAATGTTTTACACTATAGCCGACAGAAAGTTTTACACTAAAGCCGAAGAAATTTATGTGATAGAAAGATCTGCTTCATGTACGAAAATATTTAAGTACTACCAATAAAAGTGGAGGTAATACAGTATTCATATATGTATTTTTAACACATAATTTATGCTCATTTTGACTGCACGATTTTTGAAAAAGAACCGTACGGCTTCGAAAGAGCAGAAGTTTCGATATAACCTCAGCATTTGTAAACAGATTGAGAATTCTAGTAATAGTTAAGCCAAGACGGTTTTTCTCTAGTGAATTAGATGAAACATGATCATAAGCACTTCAGTTTAGCTGGCAAAGTCAACAGAACTTTTAAAATCAGTGAAATGGCTCTGTTACAATGACTTGTAGCATGCTTTTCTATCTTTCTTTCCCATTCCTAATCCATAAAAATCAGTTGCAAGTTTTTTAATTTACCTCCGCATAATTCAGATCGTAGATAGATGAAGAAAACTTTGCAGAACAAACAACACAATTTTTCTTACCAATTTTACCACCCTTTGCATACGGTGCAAGTAAATCGACAACTTTGATTCCAGTCACAAGAATTTCTTGCTCCACGCTCATATCAACGAATTCTGGTGCTTCAGCATGAATTGAAGAAAAATGTTTAGAATTGATAGGGCCTCTTTCATCAATTGGTTCACCAATAACGTTCATGATACGACCAAGCGTTTCGGGCCCAACCGGGATTTTGATTGGATCACCAGTATCTATTACTTCATCTCCTCGAACAAGTCCTTCCGTACCGTCCATAGCTATTGTTCGAACTACATTGTCGCCTAAAAAATCCATTCAAAAGTAAAAAATTTCAAAACGAAGTCATGAACTACTTTTATAAGGATTATCTTTTAATTATCTAATTGGTTCAATCAGTAGCAAGGTTAAATATTAGTTCACCACCCGCGTATCAGTCAAACAACGACATTATTGCTTATATTATTATAAAAAATTTTTGATATTTTTTCAAGCAAATTTTCTAGATAGCTGTATATTTTCTCATCTGCTCATTAAATCTTTCAACCTACCGAGGTGTTGCGCAACTTCCAGGATAAGACGTGGTTTTCGCCCAGACACTTCAAGTCCATTGAGAATTGGCGGCAGCTCTTCAGCAAACTGCACATCTACTACGGCACCAATTACTGCTACTATATGTCCTTTCGAACCTTTTACCGCCGGCTTCGGCGGTGAAGATACAGCCTGTTATAACAAAGGGAATATAAATTGAAGTCACAAATTAAGTGCATTTAAAATTAATGATACCTTTTTAGCAGCATCTGCGGTGGCTAATGCTGAAGTGGATGAATGCAATTCCTTCCGGCAATTAACCGGAATCAAGCTTCTTTCTTGCACATTAGCTGAAAAAACGGCATCTGAGTGAAAAACTGATAAAAGCGCAGTATTCGAAATCACTTTTAATTTCTGAATGATGAATGAATATAAAAACAGACGCTGAATTAAAAGGAGCAAGCAGTTTGATCTATCTCTAGATGTTCAACTCCTTGAAATTGCAGGAAGATTCAGAAAACATTGCCATATAGTTATTGAGCACAAAGAGACAGCATAAAATATTGAAACTGGATAATGGATAGATTAAATAGAACAATTTGAAACTTAGCATGATTATATGTGATTCTGCCCAGTATCAAGTCATTCCAATAGTTCCAGTGAATTAAAAAGCACAAGCAGTTCAATCTATCTCTGTATGTTAAAAGAGATTCAAGTTCCTTGTAATTCTTTTCTAATTTACCCTTATACTTGTCACTTGTCTTCCTCGGATTTTCCCTTTTTGCTGCCGGAAAAAGTCATATAAATGATATAGAAGAATTTAGGAATATGAAGTGAGTGATACCTGACGAAGAAGCATATGTTCGAGTAGCCACACTCCTTAATATTTTTGGGTCACATAATACACGCGAAGCTGACCGGCTAAAATTCGTCAGTATCCGTGAAGCCATATGTGACGTCTTAAAAAGAAAACAAATCGCAGAAAGTAAAACACGGCTTTGTAAACGATCATATAGTAATTCACGTTAAAATGAAAGAACAGTTGAAGCTGATCTCGATCTAACAAATAAAAAACAAAGTAATGAGATATGTTAAGATCTAAACACCGCAAAAACTCATAATCTTTGAAGCACTTCAAACTTCGTTGTATCAACCATTACCAAGCAGTAAGCTCGAGAGTTTCGCTTCCTTGGCTTAAAACAGTAACATAACAGACAAGAGAATGCCCATCCTAACTCAGTACCAATAAAACCCATCTTCGCATCCACCCGAACTTCGAGATTTGGGCAAGAAACAAAATTCGTACGCAATTCCGAAACGTAGAGTTCGACCACCTGCCACTAAATGTGCCTACAACTAGTTTCATTACGAAAATGTGTCAGCCAATGCGGTTGTGAAGTTTTGTTTAAAAAACCGTTTGGTGGTAATGTATATAAATTTGGCATACTTTTGTAAGTTCTATAGAAGCAATTCAAGCAAGGACTTAACAGATTTATTCGCAATATAGCACACACAATAAAACAATAAACAACAACAATAAACATATGATCTTGCCCGAAACATATGGAACTCATAAAAGTGGAAAAGGAGAAATAAGCATTGCGAGACGCAGAGATTGATAAAACTTGCTGAAAGTAGGTATTTAAAACATAATAATAAATAAAGACTATAAACGGAAATCGGGAATAATATTTCAAAGAATTTGATGCAACCTTTTGATTCTACAGCTTGAGCCATTGCACGACTTTTCTGGAAAATTATTAAATAACAACGATACACTAGCTATTTTTTTCCTAGTTTATATGATTATTTCCTTACTAACAATCATAACGTTCCTTCGGTTGAGATATATGACTGCTTTTTATACGTAAGACTGCTTTAAATAGAAAGAGCTGTAATGTAATTGCAAAATTTTCTTGAATGATAGCTACATCTCGACTGTAACATTACACAATTACGGACAATTACGGAGTTCCAACATGCATAAATTAACGAGAATAAAAAAAACAAAAACCATATTGCAGAAAAGTGAGCAAGATATAGTGATATTCGGCATAAGATGATGTATAACATCGACAGCAGAAGATTCAAATTGCTAAGAGTGTAACAATCTTGTTGTGAAGCTTCTTTCTTATACGAAATTCCAGATGAAAATTATCTCTCTCTTCAACTAATTGAAGAATCGAAATTAGAGAAAGAAAGAGCCCTTTGATATTCTCATTGAATAGCCATTGGACAAATTAAGAACAAATTTTACATATCAAAAACTTTCGATGAAAAAATGAAACAAAACTAGAAAGATAAGTTGAAAAATAAAAATCTTTTCAGTAAAGGTGCCTCAATTCCTTTCAGTCTCTATTCGAACTTCAAGGCTTGCATTAATCGATCAATTTCAACAATTCGATCCGGACAGGTCGGTTTTATCGCGTTGCTGAAATTAAATAAGCAAGTCGTTCTCTTAATAATCGTAGAAAAATGAAAAGATGCCCAGTAACCCATTATTTCAGCAATTATAAACTAAATTCACTTTTGAGAAACAAAGTATGCACAATAGTGAGTATATATGAATGCCAAATCTTGAAATCCTGAGAAATTTCATAACTTCTATTAAAAATTATTTTTTAGCCAATATTAAAATCCATGTACTTTAACATTTTATAAAGGCTGGAAAGGGAATTACTTACAATGAAAAGGCAATGGTTCGATGCAAATCTCGAAAATGTCCGCGCTTTATCACTGATTCTAGTAAGAAAATCACACTGCTAATATTAGCCGCAGATTGAGGACTTTCTGACTGCAAATGATTATAAATGGCATAAAAAAAATCTTAAACCAGAACTGCTTACCAAAAATGAATAACTGCTCTGAGGACACTGCTATAAAATACCTATCAGTTCTTTTTGCTTATATATTTTTTCTTGATAATTACTTTAATTAAAAATGAGAAAAGTAAGAGAATAATCATCATTTCGAGTATTTAAACTTCTGATAAAGAAGAGTGCTTTTCACAAGTGCCTTCTGAGTATGCTGACAAAGCTCTTCCTTGATATATGAAAAAGTAACAAACCCGAACAGCACCGGCGAATGCCAACAACTGATTGCATATTGATTCTGTCGCCGAAACTGGCCGACGTTCGGCTTTTTTCGCTGCAGTTAAGATTGCATCTGAAATTATATGATAAATGAACTGCATTTTCGCACTAAAGATATCAAAATAAACACAATTAAAAAGATAACACTCTAGAGGATGATTACTTCTGACCGCTTAAAAAATGTTTTGATAATTCATCGCTATCCAGAGCGTTCTGAGAATTGCTTTATCGCCCACTGGATCTTATTTAACTTTCGCTCTGCTGTGTTCGAAAGTTTCAAAAAAAATATTTTACTTGAAACATCAAACTTCAGTACTGGTAATAAATCTAAAAATTTAAGGATGCCGTAAGCGTTTCTCACATAAAGTATTACAATTATTTTTTTGAATAATCAAACTTCTCAACAAAAAGTGAACTGACCTGCCAGTGTCACAATCTTCTCTTTCAACACTTGCTTATTAGAAGTTTCTACAGAAAGCAATGTGCAACAGGAACACAGTAAAGCTGCTGTTATTTCTTGAGTCCTTCCATATAAATCATCCTAAAACACCGACTAAATATAATTAAGTGATAACTAAATTAAAATATATAGTGTTATTGGAAAGAGCATGACTTGGAGAAAAAGAAGACATCAAATTTAAATGCTTCTGCTCAGTACATGCTAGCACATCAGCATCGGGAGATTTCAAGATAAGGCCAAAAACATAAAAAAGCATACAAGCAGTGTTTCGACAACAGTTTTCATATGTGATAATAAAACGTCCAGGACGGCAACTGATGGTTTTGTTATGAATAAAATTGTATCCTAAAATTTTAACATCGGTAAAAATGTCGAATTTGAAGAGAAAACAATTGCATAAAATCAATTTCTATTTATAAATAATCAGCCGAAAAAGAATTGTCTTAAACATTGTCTTAAACTCAACCATGCTTACATGTACGAGTTCCTTTTCTTGTATATTATCAAGATTTCCGGTATATTGATCATCACTCTTATTCCACGACTCTCGTTTTAGTTCATCGATGGTAGATATTTCCTCCATTAAAGAGCCTTTATCATTGCTACAAGAAAGCTATAAGAAGTGTCAGAAAAATCAAATCCAGTATCACAAATTTTATAAGTCTCATTAAATATAGAGTAGAGTTGGCAAATAACATAACATGATAACATGAGTGCAAATAACATGAATACTAATAATTTCATATATGATTTTAAAATAAATTTAAAGACTCGACACAATACATATGCGTCACTAATCTTCCCGAGTTTTTCCTATATTTAATTTCAGATTTACTCAATGTAATGAAAAAGTGGATTTCACCTTCTATCTCTTTTCAGTTTTCCCTAAAAACTTTACCAAAATTCTACCTTTCGCTTCCCAAATCCAGAAACTGAATATATGAAAATTTTTCCTTCAATTCACCGAAACGATGTCCGATATTGTTAGAGTGCAACGAAAGACGTTCCAAATGAAATCCACCACTTGCAAAAATACGTACAATCTGCTGTATTGCATTTGCTCCTAAAGCATTCGACGAGAAATCCAAAATCTACAAATATCAAAATTTTGAAAAAACTGTGGAACGAATTTAAACATTACGGACTATTAAAAAAAGATGAGTGTTTAATAAGATTCTGAAATTAAATCCATTGTTTGGTTTTGAAAGAAATTAAATTAAAATGATATGAAATTGAACAACCAGTGTTACTGGTAAAATGCATATTATTCATCAATAATCACCAATAAGTTTGTGATGGGGACTATAATCTTTGTGATATCTTTGTATGAATTTTAGAAAAACTATTGAGAAGATATTTCTTTCCGTTTATTTTACATATGTTTCATTAATTCATAAACAATCATAAAAAGAGATATGACAGAGTCGCCTGCCTAGCATCAGTAGACTTAATAGATGATGGTATATAGTCAGCTAAAGAATACCTTCAAACGTAGATGTATTGATGAGTTTAAATTTGCTGCCACTGCCAGAATTCCGCTTTCATGACAAGCGCAAGAACTGAGATCCAGAACTTCAAGTAGGTGTAATGAAGATAACACCTAAAAATAAATCAAGTGATTTTTTGTTAAAACTAAAATAGGCGATCAAAAACATTACAAATTTTTTCAGTCGTTAAAAAATGAGATTTACATCAAACTAAAAACCATTTAAAAACTGCTACACAAATATGCTCCATTAGAATTAGTTTTAGCTAAAAATGTACGAGAAAAACAGCTTCGTCCGATCTTTACATAACTTGTAAATACTAAAGAAGTCTTATTTAAACAAAGAAAGAAAAAGGCTTAACTAAATTTACACTAAATACCTTTCAACATCTCAATTACCTAAACATCGAAGCAACTTCCACTTGATGATAAAACCGAAATGATAAGTACATGGTTTACTTACTTCAGCGACAGCAACGGCACCATCAACTTTTAATGTATTTCCACTGAGAATGATGATTTTCAACTTTGAATTGCTTTTGAATGCATGAACCATTTCTAACATACCTTCAGCAGTGATATCATTTTGCTTTAGGTTCACTTCTTCTAAGCTTTGCATATTCTACAAAGCATCTAAATATAAAATTAACATTTTATAAAAAAATGACCTAATGCCCCATTTTACTTATATAGTTTCATTTTTCTATGTAGTTCTCCATTAAGTATCTCACCCATACTTTTATTTGGTTAAAAAACAACGCAAATAAACATTATTGCCTGTCGAACAGAAGTGAGAAGAAAATCAGGAGTAATCTTGTTTTTAAACTAACATTTAACCCAACTAGTTTGAGGCATGAGTAGAAAGATGAAACATTAAATTTAAAGTAATTTTACAAGCAATGGTTCACCCTTTTCATGCGTTCTCGCAAAACCTCTGCAATCCTTCGGCATGCACCAACGCCTATGTAGTTTCTACGCAAATCCAATATCTTCACAAACTTCTGCGACAATAATGTCTGAATTACGGCTTCAGCTGCAATGAAATCCATATACAAAGCCTATTTCTCCATTTGTTATGCGCATTTTCACTAGTTTCTTCTATACACTTTAAAGAAGTTAGCAACAGAGTTGTCACAAAATGAGCATTGCTAGTTACTTCATAAAAATGAAGAAGAAATAACAGGAATTTAGTACAACAGCATCTATAACAAAAAATAATCTTTTCGCAGCGCTTTGCTTTCACCAGTGCAAATAACATGCTTTACAAAGAAAACCAACTTAGTGTTGTCAATAAAAATCTTTGTTCAGAAAATTTTTCCGGAATGAAAAAAACCGAAGCTAAATTTAAGGAAAAGCTACGCTCACCATCCTCTTCAGAATTCCACTGTTGATTTCTAAATGAAATTACTGTTTGACAATTATCAATTTCCAAAGACCTGTCCAATATAATACCTGGAAATATTCTCAAAATACCATTGCTTGACAGCAAAAAATTTAATTAGCAGTATGAAGCTAATGTAACAAAGAAGAGTTTTTGTGCGTGGAAAATGTGAATCCTCGTCTGATCCTAAATATTAAACCAGCCCTTACTAGTTATGATTAGAATGAAAAGAACTGATATTTGCAATTTTTTTGAATTTCCCCAAAATATCGGAAATATATTTGAAGAAAAAGCGAGTTGAAACAAAAATAGTAGGAGCAACTTGCCATCTTCCACTTGTTTATCAATATTTTCATTATTTGAGTCACTGGAATGGCTTTTTTCCGAATAAAGTTCCTGACAGTCATCACTCTCCCCTTCTTCATCTAGTGTCCCCTGATCATCACTGCAACCATAATTCCAAAAATGAAAATATCACTACCAAACTTAAAAGAGTTCATTTTACTAAAGTATTGACAGCAAACAACAAAGAATGCGATATAACAAATATCAAAATACTTTAGCATTCCTATCCGTCAAGCAAGAGAATCCAAACTAGAGATAAATTTCCACTGAAGAATGTAAACGAGAAAGTTTACTGACCAACATTGTAATTCCTGATAGAGACCGGTACAAACATTGTTTAACAGTGCAGAGCTAAAAATGCGCTATTTTCTGGAAGATGAGCAGAAAAAAAACACTAGTTAATATCGCGAAAATTTTTAAACAGCTTTTATCGAAGCACCAACCTTTCTTCACCCAAATCAATAAAACTATATTTGTCACATTTCGACTTAACTTCATCAAACTGAACTCCCATATTGTTTGTGTGCAGCACAAGGGATTTCAAATGCAAGCCTTTGCTGACTCTGTCGAGGATTGTTTCAATTACGGATGGACTCAGTTCATTCCCCGATAAATTGATTTCCTATAATATATGACGCAAAATATTCTCTATATGAAAATCCATAAATCACTATGTCCTGGAAAGAAGACAAAAGGTTAACTTGCTTTTTAACTATTTTAGTGCATATTTATTAGAAACTTTATCGAAGTGGAATTTTGTTATTGGCCTCAATTTTATTCCAACCCAAAGCTGGTTCTATACCTAATCTTCAATACAGAGAGCTTTAAGTAAAGATGGTGATCAGTAATAAAAAAAATATTGGAGATGAACTGTATCCAAATTAGGCGTTACAAATCAACATTTTAGAATACACTCATTCAAATAAAACTACTACCTTCAGTCAGCTGAAAAAAAATTCTAAGCAGACCTTCAAATGAGAGTGGAACGACAGCGAAATATTTTCAATTATAGCTAAAGCACCTTTGTCCCGGCACAAACAGTCTCCAAAATTCAAAACTTCAATATTCCTCAAATCTCGGACTACCTAGAAAAAAATTGTGGTTCTATTTAAATACATACCAAAAGTTTGTTAAAATCAACTGGAATTTATGATCCAGCTACTATAATCTCCTATAATCTTGAGAGCATCTTTGCAAGGATTAGTTCTTTAAAATATTTTGAAAGTTTTCTGGGTGTGAATCAGTATAATCAAATTATATTTCGGAATCCTTCGAACTGGGATTTTACGCTTCATTAATCTTTCGTCATTTAAATTCAAATCAAAATATCAGAGATTTATCTGTAATATGCTCGCTAACATACAATGACAAAAGTTATGCAGATAAAAAGAATACTTGTTACAATAATTAATCAATGCGAACCTTTGCCATCGCACGAGCCCCCGTTATGGTGAACGTGTTATCACTAAGATTGATTATCTTTAAATTAGGATTGTAACGAAATGATCCTGAAAGAGCTTTAATTCCCTCAGCTCTTATGCCATCTTGGTTCATCGTTATCTCCTCCAAAGAGCCCAAAACCTAAACGAAGTTGAAATTCATTCCCAAGTTCATAAAATACAAGTCAAAAATAAAACACAGCTGTTAATTTTCCGTGAATCACGGTTTCAATTGAAACTACTTAGTTTTATGATTATTCCTTATGACAAGTACTTCAAGCTAAACAGTTCCAACAGATAAAAACGATTTTATCAACAATACTTGGAAAGCTTTTGCTAGAGCAAAGGCTCCAGGATTCTCCAAACGATTCCTACCGGCAATAAAAGTCTTCAGCTGAAAGTTCTGTCCATCTCTTTGTGCATTTGCATGGCATTGTACAAGTGCTTTTGCGATAATCTAAAATTTCTTAATGGAATTTGGAAGCCTACGAATAAATTGTTAAATTGGAAAAATTATCAGGTAAATCATTCAATCGATTAATCACAAATTGACCGATTATTCACAAATCAGGTCATTCACAAATTGACCTACTAAATCTAAGGCAGTTTAGTCGGATAATGCATGAAAATGTCATAATATTCCTGTTATAAAATTTTATAAAATACTCGAAATTAATTTACCTTTCCTCCAGCGCCTAAACCATTGTTATTCAATTTCAGTACTTTTAGCGAATATGCCGAAGGACTTTCAAGGAACTCTTCAAGTCCTTCCGCGCCGATTGGACCGAATGCATTGTCCGAAAGATCCAATTCGACTAATCGTGTTCCACACCTAATCATAGCACCACACAGAGAACGCTGCAAATCTCATTCCCTGTTTCTTTTCAAAATATATTCGAAATTTTAGAAATGTGTATATAATTGCAAAGCCCTCCATCTCCTAGCATACTACCGGTAACACTAGAAGTTTGAACATGAACTTGATCTGAGAAAAATATAATTCAGTGATAAGTATTTCCGCATAATTAGCCAAAAGTATGTTTTCATGAGAATTTTTAATATTAGATATATTATTTTATTTATTAGAGTGAAGTGAAATAGGGAAATGCGCGCAATTTTCTTCTAGTTAAACCTGTATGTTCTAAAAAAAAAATGATAATTAACAACTGAAATCGAACCAGAATTAGAGGAATTTCTTCTTTCAGTCGTCCAGTAAACATATCACTCCATAACGCTCGCTGGAAAGAATGAATCGGAATTAAAGAAAATTAAGAATGAAGAATTATATCTACTTATAATCAACGAAGTAACATGTCAGATTGAAATTTCACCGAATGAAATAACATCAATCACCATTTCAAATCAGTATCTGATACCACTGCTGTCTAATTAACATGAAATCATCGAAATAGCAAGGGTGAAAGACAAGCTACATGTTTCGCACTTGAGTATGTTTTCTGCTATGACTTATCCTTTTTTCAATAATTAAAATGGTTTTGCTCATGCATTCTAACTTTTCTGTAAATTCGCAATTGATTTTGTAATTGTAGTCAGCTAGGAAATTTGTCATCTTTATTCACGAGCGTAGGGACGCCAGGGAATGGAAGAGAATTAAATTTCAATTCTAGTATACATAAGCACAACCGGCCAGTGGTAAAATATAAAAATAAAGTATGCGTGAAGTGTAAGAAAACTTCTGCATTAAATAAAGGGTATAACTAGTGACAGACATAAGTTGCAAACGGGAAGAATACATACAAGTATGCATTAGTCACAAAAACACAAAAATTATAATTGAAGAGAGATTTTAGAATATTTGACTCTGATTTCCCTACATATTCTGAATTTAAAATATATAAAACTCAAAAGAGCTTCAATCTTGTATGTACAAATATAACCATAGCAGAGACAGAAACAGTCGACGACTCGCCTAGTTAAAAATTAGGTTCTGTTTTCTAGAATTCACTGACCTAATTTCACAATGTAAAATAACCTTTAGCTCCGGATGAAATTCCAGTGCATGTGCAAGTCGCTGTCCGGCTTTAACACCTACAGTATTACCTCGTAGTTCCAGAACTTCCACGACAACAGCATTCTCTATGACCTTTGCCATTTTTTCAGCTAAAATAAGTGCTTTACATTTTCATAGAAAAACATATGAAAATACCGTGATTATTTCATTTGATTAAAACGCCCAACAGGAAGGAGTAAACTAGTCGCCCTTGCTGAATGGTCTAGTTAATGTTGTAAGGATACTTCCAAAAGACATTTCTTATGCATTGATGAAACTATCGGCTTTATGAAAATGCTACTAAAATTGCAAATTATAACTTAAAATATTGATATGAAATCACATGGAAATCTATCAACCCTAAGGCTTAATGATCACTCGTAATGCTGACATTTCTGCCACTTTGTAAATCTTTTTAGCTCCATCTTTATGATAGTATACTTATTACCAATATCCTAAAAAGCACGTCAAGAAATTTATAGCTCAAAAAAGATACAAGCAACAAACCATCGATCTCGTTGTCCAATTTTTGCTGTTTGTCACGAAATGAAAGCGTCCACTCGCCATTTATTTCGGCAGACTTCATTATTATTTCTTCTTTCACACAATTTATCGGATTTTAGAAAAACGCTTTGGATAAATGATTACTCAAACCACAGCATAACTAAGTGTACAATTAAATGCAAATGGAAGCCCATAAAAAACGGATGAATGCTAATGAACAAGGGGTTCATCTATTACTTCTTACCAAGTTATGAATATTAGGAATAGGCAAAAGAACGATTTCTGACCCAAAGCTCTCTTTTAACAAGATGAAATTCAAAATACATATAGGAAAGACGCAACAGTCTTGCAGTAAGAAAAAAGTATCGAAGAACTTTTATTTTCGCCGAAGACCGAATGAACAGACAAAAGAAAACACTGATGAAAAGAACCGTCAACAAATACGGGAAAAAACAGGATTTTTATATGGCTCGCGAGACAAAAAATGGCCTTGTAAATAAAAACAGCAATAACGATTTTGCTCCTATCATACATGAACCATTATCCTATCTACAGTTCTGTCTAGGAAGTTGAAAGTACGTCATAAACAAAATTAACAGGCTCCTAACAGGAATGAGCATTTATGTCATATGAAAATACAAAAGTTTCTCTCACCGGCATTAAAGATGCAACCCACCGGAAGTAATTCAGAAATAATTCATTTTGTTGCGTATTGTAAAAAGAACATGAATCAAAATCATTTAATCATAATGCCAATTTTCATGAAAAACAGTGGATATTTAACCATGTTTCAAAAACCTTTACATAAAGAGTGCCTGTTAATACAATATGTAAATCAAGCAGCCATTCATATCTATTTTATTTTTTTTACATTCATTGTTGAAATTACAAAATGTGTGAAATAGAGTAACAATTTCATATGTCCATCAGTTTTGTTGACTTTCGATAAAAGACACATGTTTTCTAATGGAAATGCAAATAAAAAGAAAAAATGAATTCAGCAGACTTACTGAAAAAGTTTAAAAAGTCATGAGGAAATACTCATGACTCATGAAAGTCATCCAATTAGCGCATAATACAACAGTATCAAAGTACGAATCAAAGAAACCCTATTTTTTTGATATCAGTGGTTCTTTAACACCTCGTTTTAGCACTTTTCCAGCTGGTTGCAGCTGCTGCATCCTGTTTTCAATAGCCCAAAAATTCTTCGAAATTGATGACAGAGTCTTGGACGAAACGATTGTTGCACTTCTTGACCTGAAAATACTTTTCAAATTTGCTTGCCTATAATCCCCAACTCCACTCTGAAATATTCAAATGATAGAGAATTATCTATTAACATCTTTCTCTCACAAATCTCAGCTAGAAATTTGATTGTGCTGTTAGATAGGCAAGAACCACATTCGCTACATTGACAAAAGTACTGCATATGTTAAATTTTGATTTGACTTCATGAAACAAAGTAAGCCTTAACGTCACAATAAATGAAACCAATATTGGCATTAATAATGGATATCTTTGAAATGGTTATAGATTTTAGCTGTCTATTAAACTACATATTTAATTTTCAATCATAATAAAAAATAATGAAAATCTTACGCTGATACAGATGATGCTGCCGCATTCCTTTTAATGGCTGTAAGAAGTATAGCTGGCATACAACTCACATTCCTGAAGAATTTTAACACTCTTTCAATACAAATGATAAAAATCATAGGTAAAAATTTTAATAAAGTCAAAATGCAAAATTAAACATAAAAGAAGTTTGATACACCTTTCTTATGCCTCAGTCATAATGAACAACGCCAGATACTCTCAAATTTTCAAAAACACTGTGTTATGAATAATCAACTAAATGAAACGGTAAAAATTTCTTTATTACATCTACTTTCACTTTTTCACTCTTCCATCGGTCTTAATTTCTCATTTTTTTCAAAAAGTTTTATGCAATATAAATATCGTATTTAACTGAGTCATGAAACTTGCTGTTATGAGTGCCACTGAGTTTTCAAACAACGGAAAATTTTAATCTCTGAATAACGTAACGTAAAAATACTGCAAACTGAAATTTTGCATTTCATGCATTTAGAGTCGCAAATTTTCAACCTACCGCTTAGCGATAGCGACTACATTTCTTTGTGGTTCCTGGCCATAACTGACTGTTTCGATGCCAAAATGTCCGCTGTATTCATGAATTATACGACGCAGCTCCGAGTGCATAGGTAAAAATGAATGAGCAACCGATGTCACATTTGGTTGCTGTAATGAATGTTCCCTTTCTACTGATCTGATTTGCAAATGAATCCTTTCAGTCAAGATGTCAAGATGCAACAATACATAACTAGCGGATGAATGAATGATATCTTAAGGTTTAGAATTACAGAATTCTCTCTAAAATGATCAGATGTAGATCTGATCATTTTATTTTATTTTTTGTCTTTCATTTCTTAGTCATTATATCACCAGGAAATAATGACTCGAGCAATCCCATTGCTTACAGCGTAATTTATCGTAAACAGCATATTAATGAAAATTGTCTTAAACTGAAGTAATTTAATGTCTCGTCAAGTGAGCTGAGAGAGGCTATTGATAGGTCAATATCAAACTTCCTTAACACTTCATTTTAATTAAAAGAAACCATGGAGTTAAAAGAAAAAAAATGTTATGACTAAGGCTTGAAAGAAAAACGTCTTGCGCATTCTCTAAAAAATTATAATGAAATTATAGATAAACATACCGCATCCAAATCATGCAAGAGTTCAATCAGTGTGTCTTCGATGTCCAAAATATCTTCGTAATTGGTTCTCAATTTATTTTTTAGAAAAGTGGTGTAAGCCGATGCAGAATCAGCTTCATACGGACGAGAAATATTTAATATTTCTGCCATTTTTTTATTTCGCAGTGCTCGTTGACATTCCACATCACATGGAAGGCTGAAAATTATTATTCCTTGATAAAAAATGATAACAGTCAAAAAAATCATAATTGCTATCACAGGACTAAAAAATTCGAGATGAGAGCATAAGAATTTTTACATCTTAATATTAAATTATATATTACGCTATAATGCACCATATTTGAAATTATATTTTTCATTTCTTATTAATATCATAAGCTACAAAAGCTTATAATAATCTTAATAATCATACCAACAATATTTGTCTGTGCTTAAATTTCTTTTTAATAATCGCTTCTCTGCATACATGTTTGAATAGTTATCCTCCATTACTTTCAATGATAATAACTTCTGGTAAGCTTTTTCTACATCAGAACAATGCATTTCAGACGATTTCCGAAGACATGAGCAAGTGATGACCACTTTGGTTGCACAAGAGCTAAAATTACAAATACAAATAAAAACATAATAAAATGACCTTTCAAACCATTCACACTTCCTGCATTCTCCGAACAATATTAGCAGTAAAGAATCGTCGCATTAGCAACCTATTTACACTTCAATTTTCAAGTTTTCAGTTGGCGACTTCATAATGAACACATTTGTCGATTGGAGCAAATCTCAAAAAGCTTAACTTTTGGGACAAGGAGTATCGCCATGACATGGGAGGCCACAGATGTGATCACAGGATTCTCCAACTCTTCTTTTACTACACGGTTGCTGACATAAAGTCTCATTTACTAAGCACTGTCCTGCATGGCAAATTCGTTTGCAGCGATGTACTTTACACGACAGTTCCTTATCACATGGGCGTCCACATGAAACTTCGTTTAAAAAGCATGGGATATTTGCGCGAATCTAAAAGAAGAGATTTATTTTTCAAGATACTCCAAAAACTTGCCTTACTAGCCTTAACTAAAATGGCCGAATTTGTTCAAAGTGAATAATGAAAATTTGTTGCATGGAACAGTTAGCATGATTTAGCAACTTTGAATTTCTAAAGAGCTGAAAAAAATTTTTGATTTAACTCAATAATTCAAGTATAACTCGCAACGTAGTATACAAAGTAGCTAATGGTGTAATGAATAGAAATTATCATGAAATAAACGTGAAAATAATGATGTCTGACTAATGTGAGCAGTGCAAGTATAGTTGGACGAATACGAGTCAAGAGATAGAGGTTTCTCGAAAGCTATGACTGAATCTTCAATAAGCCAGTATTTTAGAAGTATTTGAATAAAATATGCTAAGATATTAAAATAAAAACCTCATGTGCACCATAACATGGTTTTTGAGTTAGCACAGTACAAGGCGGACACTCAGGTTCAGCGTGGCAGCTGTGCATCGGAAAATGATCACAAGAATGCTGTCGTGAACATGGCTGATCACAAGATGGTAGTGATGTGCCGCACGGAACAGGTGGTTCGCGGACAGTATGTCCACACAAACAATACTGTTCCTCAAAACCTACAAAGTAACGAAAAAAGAGAAAAATAAATTGAAAGATACAAGATGTTGATAAAAGTTTCGCAAAACGAAACGATCCATGAATGCTGTGAATTCATATAAATAGAAAAACGTCAAAAATGTTATTTTGCACTGTTTCAATACACATTCGATATTTCATACACCCATGTGGAGGTAGAATTTCAGAATCCTGATTTCGAGGAGTATGATTAAGTAGAAGAGAGTAGTGCGAATAGAGCTTCACATCCATTCGACAAATAAAATAAGGGAAATAAAAAAAGAAATTTAACGTACTTGCTTGCAAACATCGAGGGCACTGTCCAAAGTGACATAATTGATCGCAGTTATGAATTCTACAGTTCAGTTTTTTACCGCAAGTCTACAAAATCAAAATTCATTTTCATAACAAATGTTGAATATGCGAGAACTGAGGAGTATAAATTACCTGCATACAGATATGCTCTTTATCAACGCAGCAGACAGCACGGCATCGATGATTTTGACAAGTTTTCAATTTTTTACACCGTCGCTTACAAAGATATGGATTTTCAGCTACAAAATACCAAATTGTGAATTAGAAATTTTGTATTTTATGTATACAAAATCCATATAAATTTTCAGCAAACTCGAAAATTCATTTCCTTAAATAGAGGGAATCCCAAATAAAAAAGTGTACACTGATGAAAGATAATTAAAATACTCGATTTTTATGAATTACACCAATCACTTCCAACTTCCATATTTAACAACACCCATCGAATAAAGTTAGCGTTAACTTTCTTTTTGGAACACGTTCAAACGTAAAATCCTCACCCGAATAAAGAACAAATTCCTTGCATGGTATTAATTTTTTCAGAGCTTTACATCTGCAGCTTATCAAACAATTTGAAGGACATTGAGAACAAGATTCTACATGACATAACTGCATACAGCGATGAGGTTTATCTGAAATTGAAACCGCTATACCAAAACGATTTTATCTATTCGTCATAAAAGTCTTTCCAGAAAGCAAAATCAGAATCAACTTTAAATGAAAGAAGAAAGATTGCAAAAAATTTTTTTAAAGCCACAAAAAAAGGTTTCCACAAATGTAATTTCCAATTCGCGTTTTTCAGTGCATCGGAAACCGACCATTGAATTGTAATTATTCGGCGAATGATTTAAAAGAACAGCAATTTTGATTTTGAATTATGAGAGCGACAAGATTTAGCATATTACAACTCTTCTAAATGTACCCACAAAAATTCACAGGTCATTAAAACATATACCTTCTGGACCACAGGCTAGAATTTTGCCACAAACATTTTTGCATGTAGGAATTGGATCAGTGCAGGATGTTCGTGCCACTTTCTCTAACTTCACAATGAGCGTTCGTCCACATGGACAATATTTCTTTTTTTCTGGTGATAAACTGCACAGTCCACAATCATCTCTTCCATGTTTGTCATGACATCTGAAATTAAATCTTCTGATTCGCAATACCTTTTTAAATCTTTTGATTCATTTTTCATATCTTTTTAATCTTTTGATTCAATTTTGTATTATTATAAGTAACCGTAAGCAATAATATACATAGCATTTCAATGTTTCGTTCCAATAACAATAAAAAAAACCAGCAAAATTCACGAAAAACAATTCCGCAAGACGAATTGCATTACCTGAGCTCACATTTATGTATGCCACATGCATACATCCCAATGCATGGAGTACCACAACTGAATGAAGTAACCTTCAAATTCAAAGCTGTGCACGGTACTACCCGTTCTTCGAGACCACAAAAACATTCTGAAACAAATAAAAAGCTAATTCTTATGAATTCAAAACTTGAGTTTCAGCAATTTATATAACTAATGATACTATTGTCAAGTTGCTTCAAAAAAGAAAGAAACTTGCACAAAGTAAATCGAAGAAAGTACTTTGGGTAACAACATGTTCACAAGCGTTACATTCTCCATGGTGACAAATAACTTCGCATTTATGTAATCCACAATTGAGTGTTTTTCCACATACCATTGAACACTACAACAGATTTTAGAGTATAACAGCTAAAAGCAGTTTGATAATAAACAATTGTTAAATTCAGTTAATGATAATACGTAATTTTAAGACGGAGATTGCTGTTTCCAGTAAATATGAACCGCCTTGTATAATTTTAAATCTTTGAACCATTGAAGAAATACTCCACACATAAGTCATACTGCTAAGTCAATAAGTTTGACATCGCAGTCCATGCAAAGTAAAATGATGAGAAAAAAGAATGTTCACCTTAAATTCCAGTTGCTTACCGCAGCGAGCAGAAATAATCTGTCGGCCACAATTGCATTTCTGTGTAATCGTAAGCGTACATTTTGAACAAGGTCCTGGATGACACTGATCGGTACATGGATGAATACAACCGCCGCCACGGATTTTCCCACAAATTCCATTGCATGAGTGAGGCATATCAGGAAATCTAAAAGCTGTATTTTATGAATATGAAAATAAAAAATGCACTTTTTTAACGGTATATAAGCGGATTCACTATCTTTTAAGTAAAAGTGGAAAATACTTGTATAACAGGCTTCCAATAAAACATACTGAATATAGCAAATAAACAATAAGATCTTCTAATCACAATTTTAGAATATATGGATAAATGATGTTAGTCCTACTCTTTTACAAAAATTAGTCCTAGTCTCCAATAATAACTCTAAAAATCACATAATTCTAATAGAAGGACTATTTCACATCTCTAAAACCGAAAAGAACCTTTTCAAATCACTCCAGAAATAAAAAATAAACTAAGGATCTGATGATATAATGTAAAAAACATGTACAAAAAGTTGACACGAAACCTTTGTGTTGGAGGATTCAGTTTTTTAGTACAGAAGCATCGATACTGTTTGGGAAGTTCAAAAGTAACATTTTGGCAACTTGGACATCGCCAACCAACATCTGCTTTGAAACTTTTAGCTGCCCATTGTGTTATGCAACCATATGAATTCATGCGATTAATATGGAACATGTGATAGCATTTTTTGCAAGTCCATATCCCCTGAAACAATTCCTGCTCCTTTTAATGAAAATAAGTTGATCATCAGATCTATCCATCGGATATTTCTAAGCCATATTTTGTGAGGAAAAGTATAAATTAAAGGCTGCCCATAAATAATTCTCCATTATCGAAGACGTAATACATGCTATATTAAAGATGACAACATGCTAATTATTTCAGAAGAAACAAATTATTAAAACATCTGCAAAAGATGAACAAGACTTTCGATGAACAGATCGCTGCCAACCTAGCCGCTGGTGGCAACTGTAAACACTATAAAAAGTGTAAAACAAACTCTTAACAAATAAAACTAGAATAACCGTCCCTGGCTTACGATCGTATCTTAATATAAAGACAATTGATTAAGTTACCTTTATTTTGTTTGACGGATGACATGAATAAATCTTTATTAATCTACAATTAAAGTACAAAAATAAAAGAAGCACCTCATTAGCACGGATAACTTGGCAGCAAATCATACATTCATAGCTTTCTTCTTCCAGCTGCTTTTTCAGCCTCTCTGGAAATTTAAGGAGACTGAACGATATAAACTCCGGACGAAATTTTACAGAATTCTATAGTATATAGAAATGAATAATTTCTAACGATTTTAGTATTTTATTAGTATTGTATTAGCGGTTGGTTTTGGGTAGAAATAGTGTTCCACTCATAGTCCAGAAAGTCAAGTATCATTCTACCTTTCCTATTTGACCAAATCATAATATGAGTTTTAAATTCGGAATGAAAACTTTGGTTTATCTGAACATGCCTTCTGATGATTATAGGGAATATTATATTTCCTTGAATTAAGTGACATATTTCAGAGAGCAAAACTGACCCCGTAATGTTTGCAATGATTCGTGTTCGCGATGAGTCATTTCCCTGTCATTTTGAAAAATTTCGTTTACAGAAACTGGTATCTTTGAGTTACAATCATCTAAAAGCAAAAATAAACACTATAATTTTCAACTTCAGATACTGTTCTTACCAGTCAAAAGATAACCAAACAGTACAGTAGATAGCTGCCATCGAAATATAAAATATGTAATTAGTAATTAAAAAATAAAAGCAACAATAGCTTTTATTTAAATTCTTAGGAAACAAAGGAAAAAAAGTTTGATACAAATTTCCGAAAATTTTCCAATTTTATATGGAATTTTAAGTATTGCTTTTATATGTATTGCAAATCAAAATTATAAGATCATACTTTTAGAATACACAACATTCCTAGACTCGAGTTTATCATTAGATACAAAAAAATTTATCGATCTTACGAAGAAAATACTTTCCACTTTGCTCTGACTTATTCTTCGACTGGTATTAAAAATTTTCAAATTTTTAGTGCTTCCCCCAAAATCATTTTTTCTTGAAAGCTGAGAAATCGCACACTTTGTCATAGCAACAAGATTAAATACTCACATAAAGCTAGATGATAGCAGGATATGTACTAACCTTTAAAAGATTGACAACCATGTGCTGCTGCTTCAGTCAACTCTGTCTGATCACGATAGCTCTCCATAACATATGACGGTGGGCAGCCAAAGTCTTCTTCGATATTAGTCATTTCACCCTCTAAAATTAATCTTGTGAAATCGGGATTTTTTTAATATTTATTCTTTGTTACCGTCCATAAATATCATTTGTAACTGTCATTTGCAGTTGCAAAATTGCAAATGCTAAATTTTGTGACAGAGAACAAATAAAGACTCACTATCTCTAAGCAAGCTGTGACAGTTTTAAAGTATTAAATAACTAGAAGATACAAAAGCCTAATTAATGAGTTAAATAGTTTCAAGGCCACTGAATTATAGGCTCTAAGAAATAAATGTACGGTCGTTATTCATCGTGCAAAATCACCAGCAGAACTGTATTGATGGAACTTAAATAATCTTCACTATCCCTTATCTTGTTCTCTTGCTGTGTAAACAGCCAATGCAAAAAACAAATTTTAACTTCTTTATTCTCAAAGCAAAGTAAAAAGAAATACATATACCTAGACTTAAGTGAGATAATTGCTCAGACGGAAGTTTCTGACACTCGAGTAGTGATTTCTTGACATCTTCCCGTTCTACTTTGTGATCATGCGTTTTTTCACTTTTTCTACAAAACTGACATTAAAAATTCAAATATTTGAAATTTATTAATGCTAACAAAAAAAATGTACATCCTTCACATTTGAATATTTTATCTTTCAGAAAGGAAATGTGATGCACACAAAAAAAGTCGCATTGGAACTAACATAGAATGATGGCTACGTGTTGAGGACGATGATGATGACGATGGATGAATAGAACCGCTGTCATTTAAAGATAAAGGGGGTGCTGCAATAATTTCTTGATTATTAATACACTGCATGCATCAATTAGTTTGATATAAAAGAGCTGTGAAAATAATAAAAATTAAAATGATACTAAGGAGAACTATAGTGAAAATGACCGTGTAAAAGGTTATCACTATCATGAAGGCGTCGCGGATGACTATCCAATTGATATGTTGGGAAATGATTCATGAAAGGTGCAAACTGCACATCGAATTGAGCGTCTCTTTCACTAGGTGGCACCACATTGGCATTAAACATATTGGCAGGTAATACACGCGGCGGTATTTCAAAAACAGCAGGTGGCGGGGTTGAGAATTCCGCAAACGGACCAAAAAATACCGATTGATTACGATGTCCGCTGTGAGTCGATCTACCTGGAAACCGAAAAAATATAAATTTAACTAATAATAGTCGAAAAATGACAAAATGCTTTTGACAAATACCGACTGATTACGATGTCCGCTGTGAGTCGATCTACCTGGAAACCGAAAAAATTTAATAGTACCGTCAAGCAGATTTTGTGCAATGTGATTTCAAGTGAAATAAACTACGACGGACATCATCTTGCAGAAGTCTACAATATTGCTCTCTTAATTTGAATGAACTAGAATGCACCGTTTCAGATGTATTATTCCTATTAAATAATTATGTAACATACCCCCCCTCCATCTTCCACCAAAACGTCGCCAATTTTGTCCTAAGCGAAATGGTGCTGTTATTGCTCGTGCACCATTAACACAATTGTTGCTAGTGACAGTTCCAGATGCTTTGGATATATCTTTCTGCATATTTTCAGAGTTTTACAGTGAATTTATAGTTTCAATCGTTGACTTCTGAAATAAATTTTTGTACGATGAGTTCAAAGTAAATGTTTTCTGTAAGTCACATGAACGCAAAACAAATAAAACTCCTTGTTACATAATTTAAAACGTAGCGGCCAGACATCTATCTCGTCTTAGTTTAGCTTCCATTTTTACCCGATCATTGTTATTTCAAGTTTAATGAAAAATTCAGCACAATATTCCGGTCGGAACATGCTGATCTTAGTCTATAAAAAAAGACAAAAAAAATCACTTGTTAAGATGATAGTGTCAAATGGCCAATTAATCACACAAAATTTGCTTCTTATTGATTTAGAAGTACATACAGCACTGGTTGTTTCACTGAACTGCGGGATGAAGAAATTGAAATGAGAAAAACTTATTCACTTATCATTTAACGAATCAAACTTAGCACCACTCCCTTCTATCATCATACCACTCGAAAGAGTGTGTGCAAGAAAAGGACTAATAAATCCGCAAGAATACCGCAGACAGTATGATTCAGTTATCATTAGCCAGTATAATTACTGGTTACCACTATTTCACCATTACACCAACCACGACTAATATTACTCATGTACTCTTCACATTCAAGCGATTTCTGACCCAATGCTGTTCGTCAAATCTGTGACTTCTTTGTTTAGGTCTTTTAACTGCTAAAACTGTTGAGAGATGAACAAACTACAAAATATAGGTGGACGCAGATTTGGGCTGTATGGTGCAATATAAATAATGAAAATTATGAACAAATTAACGTAGTGCAATAGGAACAATGAAAATTATAAACAAATTTATAGGATCATATCAATGATGTATGCACAAATAACAACAAAGTACAACAAAGTACAACAAAGTACAACAAAGAAATTCAATCGAAAAAAAAAATGATGGAAATTATTGATGATGTGAAACCTTTGGAAAACTTTCATGTCGCTGCACGTTCATCCTCCTCATGACAACAAACTTACAGCACAGCACTTACCACAAATTCGATTTTACTCTCACCGTTCACCACTACTACATGCAAATAGAAGCCGTCTTTTACTATATGGGAAAATGAGGGAAGGGCCGAAATTTAAATTAGATGAAAATCCTGAGCTATTTTCTTTACACATTATTGGGCTGTAGCGCATTTCATTGGAATGGAAACGTTGATTTCTTCTCTTCTTTACCGAAAAGAACTTGTTAGTGTTATGAACATCTTATGCACCAGTTTGTTTAATCGTGTTTTGTTCAAATACAGTCGTTTAACCAAATCTGATCGAATTCTATGACTTCCTCAACATCCCAGCTGACGCATTGTGTTTGGGTTTATGATGTCGCATATTACTTCCAAATGTTAAACAAAGAACTCAGGTCGAGTAATAATGAAATGAGACCAGTTATATAGTTTAAGAAGTAAATTTTAGAATTATTCATAGCTAATGAAGACTAGAAAAAGACGATTGCTAGCGTTAATGATTTCGCATCTCACTATATTCTGATACTTTCTTCCTGGTATTTTGATAAACATTGTTTATTTCAATTTATTTAATATCTATTTAAACAGCTAACACATTTTCCCACTGTACTTGTTGTACTATTCTACCCTGTATATATCTTTGATTTGAGAAATTGATCCAAATTGCTTTAGGTAAAAAGTATCCTTTGTGGTACTTCACTGTTTTTGGTGCCAAATTGGGTTCACAACGACATTTTAAGGAGTTCAAATGTTTCTCAAAACTAAACATCATAAAGGAACTTTTCATAATAATAAATATATAGTGTAATCAGAAGGCAAATCTCACAAAATCGGTGCTAAAAATAAAATTTGTGATTTCGTGATTTACAATGAAGAAGAGCCATAATTTTCTGCGTAAAGCAAAATGGATAGATGGATAGATATTTGCGGCTAGGTTCATTAACCTGATGATAAAATTATTTCAATCGAGGATTTCCACACCTTTTTTATGACAGTTCTCTAATTTAGATAATAAGGTAACTGTATTGCAGCGGGATTTCGTCGAACAATGGTGTAATCGTAAGGTTTCAAATTTGTGTATATTTGATTGAGAAACTAACCCATCCTTGGTGACCACAGATGTTAAAGTTAAAAGGCTGGAACATCTAAGCGGTAATGGAAAGAACAAATTCTAATGCTAATATTAAGATACCAGAAACATTAGAAATGTACTAGAAAATGAAATTTTTCGCAGATAGAATGAATCTGAAAGCACCGGCAGTAAATGATAATTGTGAAAATGCAAAAAATCTTGGAATAATTCTGGAACTAAGAAAAGCGCAACAGATGACAAAATAGTACAAATGATTGCTCTATTTAGTTTTCCTTTCAATCTATTTGATAGCTGCTATCGCTTTTAAATCTCATGTCAGTTACACTTAACCTTCATCACTATGATGATTATCGCATAATCACTTAAAGCAAATCTGAAGCTTCTTAATTTGTTTTCTTATATTTATTATTTTGGAAATTCTAGACATACCTCACTTCAAACCATATCCTTTCTGATAGAAGTCACAAAACGGATTACTTTCAACCATCCCGACATCTTTTTTCCATTTGAGAATTAGTTTCAATTTACTAACATCTACTTAGAACTGCTATCAAGTCATCGGATTTAATCTTTTTCAAACACTTTTCCATGATGATCATTTCATTGAAACCTACTATCCTCTTCTGTGACATTCGCAGTGCTGTGGTGGATCAATCGATATTCGGAATCTGGTGATGTAAGTGATCCGTATGTCAACTAAAGAGGAACTTCACTGCGTTGTTCAGTTATATTTCATCTGATATAAATTAGGTGCACATGATATTAGCATCAAAGCGGTTTATTGATATCTATGCTTCTTTCCGTCCATGCAATAGAAATATAGGGAAGTTGCCCATCACAACGGAAAGGTAAAGAAATCGATGAAAGAGGAAACTTGAACGTCAGTGAATTCAGCAACATAATAAGAAGAAGAATAGAATGGTTTGGAAGAGAATTAGAGATATTTGTGCTAATAAGAGAGAATGCGCGACAATATAAGAGAGAAGGAGAATGAAGGATCGAGATTACTGCGGTAACTCGAGCTTTAGCAAGGGTCGGGTGTTTTCTTTGCAGGGTAGTTATTATTAATGAGGACCAGGTGTAAATAAAACTGGTAACAAAAAGAGGAGAATGGAAATGTTGATCAGTGACCCCGATAAGACCGCGTTAGCCGGGCAGACCAGTATGATCCTCAGTGTTGAGTATTGCTATCCTTTGTAACAATCAGCTGGATGAAAGGTCATACTAATGATGAGTTGATGGCTGGAGAGGTGAATGGACAAATAGACAGGTGGATGGAATGTGGATAAATGAATGCACGAATAGATTAAATGATAAATATCCCTTTGAAAGATAAATCTCCCCCAGTCTATACTACATCGAACTTTTGAGCTAAAAAAAAAACATCGTTTGATATAGTTGATGTAAGTACTGGTAAAGGATCAACTGTAAATTGAAGGTCAAATTGTAACATGGATGTCAAGAGCAAAAACATTATTGATGTCTTGTCCGAGGCCAATGCAAGAATTCTGTTTGGTGCACTGGATGCGATCGATGGTTCCAAAATAATTACGTGGGATCCTGTTCTTATTAAACAATTTAACTTAGTTAGTATTATCTTTTAATAATTTATTAAATTAAAGTATTTTCTATTATACTATATCTTTTTCTTCCAGATGTCTTCGAATCAAATAATTCCGATAGTTTAAATTTCCATTTTTGCAGTTTTGAAATTTATGTTTTATGTTAGCTCTCATTCGTCGTTATTGTTACAGTTGATCTGCTGAGTACTTTGCTCATTGTCATTGGCATTGTTCAGGGGCTGGGAATACACATCACGGGATAATGAAGCTGTAAAATGATCTCAAAATGGCATCTTAGACTGTTTTACTCGTCATCAGAAATTAATCAGTATCTGTTGACTGCTCGTAGTGTTTAATTAATATTATAAAAAAACAGGCTTACAGTATCAAGTTTATTTCATTGTTAGGATAGGTTCTTTTACTGCTCAGTGGATGTGCTGAATTAAAATTCTCTTGGTTTGACTTTATTTAATTTCTACTTATAGGTGACGACAACAGAACAGCTAAAGCAGCACAGAGTTGTTTCGATGTTACAGTTGGACCTTTCACCAAGAGTACCACAAGTGGAGCATAATCATGTCGTGTATATTTTATCGACATCGAATACATCAGTAATCAACAAACTGATTACATGCCTTAAATATGCTCGATCCATTAATGTAATTTTTTTAATTCCATTTAAATAATTTAGGAGTAATATAATGTAGCTTTTCGTTTTACTTTAATGTCGACTTATTTCGAATAGTTGTCAATTCATTTCTCTAAGAAGACCTATCGTATTCATCGTCAACTGCCTTTTGCATTAATGCGATCTTGACTTTTTTCTTTTTCATTAGTTAACTAAAACACGGATTGGCTTCATTGAATATTTAGTAATTTCGAATTTGTATGTGGTTAACATGATGACTTTCCTTTCACAACAAAGAAATGCATATTTTTAAGGATGACCGCCAGCATCACGCTTTGATAGTCCCAGAAGCCTCATTCATGATTCGGGATACGTTAAAGCAGAACCGAGAAGCAAACTCAATTTTAAAAACACTTGAATCACTTCCACTGAGACTTTTTCCGCTTTACGATGATTTCCTTACTCTTCTTATGGATAATTTGCCTTTAAAGCTTCTATTAGATAACGTAAGAAATGTTTAGTTGAAAATGAACTCATATTTTCGTTTTTTCTTTTTCTCAATATTGATATCATTAGCTATCTAAAATATCTATTCAATAAATTTCAGGACTGGACAGAATTACAGAAGTGTGCTTCAGTAGTACGGCAGCTTGAACTTTTAGTGGGCTGTTTACCCAACTTAAGATGCAAGGGAAAATGGGCGGCCCAAGTAGTTGAAATTGTAAAGAAAATGAGAACTCAGGTGGCTAATCACTTCCTTATTTGATATTTATATGTGTTCTGCTTGTCTTGCTGATAAATGCCACTGTATTTCGAAGGTTGCTTTAAAGCTCTTATAAACTATTTTAGGAGGAAGCGGAAGCTGTGTTGGAGCAGAATGGTTTTCAGATATCGGATATTATCTTAATCGACAGATGGATTGATCCTTTAACACCTCTATTGGTACAATTAACATACGCTGGTTTGGTCGATGAAATATTCGATATGGGTGCTACAGGTTTAATCTTTTGTATTTGTTGCATTCTTGTGCCTACGCCTTGAATTGAAATTCGTCGTTTTTTATCTATGAACTTATTAATGAATGCTTGATATTGACAATAGGTATAATTATGAGTCCTTAAATCCTCTTTACGTTTAACAGTTGCTTAACAATCCTTGAAAGCTATTACGGCTACAAAAAGTGAACAATCTTCTCCTTCCTTCCCTCCTTTTTTATCTTTTTCTTTTGTTCCTTGTTATCTCATCACGCGTTTCTTCTTATGTTAGTTAAAAAAATACCTTATTCGTAGCTTCTAACCGAAATTCAAATACTGAGATTTCAAAGCATATAAATCTCTGTCTCAAGAAACTCTGTCTCATCACAAAACATCAGGTGGTACTCTGGGAAAATTTTAACCACTTGGTAGCAGAGTATATCCTAGTATTACGAGTGCCTCGGGACAAAATATTAAAAGAAACTTTTTAACACTCACAGCCAGTTTTGTTTTATTTTTTTAAATATATATTATTCAGGTAACATTAAGACATCAAAAGTAAGGAGCGCAAATGATTTAGCTGATACTACTAGTGAAATATCATTGCACGATCCACTTTTTAAAATTATTCGGGATCTTCATATCAAAGATGTTGGAAAACAAATAGCAGAAACTCTTGTAACACTTCGCGACGAGCGAGCAGTATGTTTTATTTAAATAAAACATCCAACGTTTTTTTAAAACATCTAACATCGATGTTTACTGGCGCTGTTTTTATATGTTAACCAAAGCTTGTTTGTGATATGCTTGAGTGCGTGTTAGTCAGTAAATGTACGTACCCAAGTAAAATGAAATATGTTTACAAACATTATTGCATGCGCCACTAATAATCTTTATACCAATTTTACCATTTTATCATTTTTCATGTCTTTCGCTCTTAACCATTCACAGATGTTTGTAGAGATTAAAAGAAAATCCACCGAGTGATTCGCTAGCGGAAAGCAAAGTTTTCGTCCGAAGATTGCTTGACATGCAAGGAAGTGAGAAACATGCCGATACCCATACACTGATTGCCGAAAGTCTTATGAGCTTTATCCGTGATGATTTGCGGTACTCCACCTTCCCAAAGTTGGCGATTGGTAATGGTTCGATATTCCCACTCAATAATAGTGTACTGCAGAAATTTTGTAAATATTTTCGAAACTTTACTGAAAATATATTAAAAAATACCATGCTTTGTGTCCAATGATTTCCGTTTCGAAACTGTAAAAATTATTTTAGATATCGTGCAAGGAGAATATGGCGATCGAGTCATCCCGCAGATTGAAAACCTCATTCTGGAGGCATACAATCCTTTAATCGTTTTGCGTTTCATTGTACTTCAGTGTATGGTTGCTGGTGGTTTCAAGAATACTACCATTAGTGTGTATGAGCGACTTTTCATTCAGGTATCTCATATGCACTCCACATATATATGTAGTTTGTTGTTCAACAAGTCTCAGTTTTTTTAAAAGTAATATTTTGTTGGTGGTGAAAATATCAAATATGTATGTTTAGAGCTATGGTGGATATTATATGTCACTGTGGATAAAAATGCAGATAATGGGACTTTTATGGGAAAAAAATAGAAAGATAAAAGTGAGTACTTTAAAAGTAATATTTTGTTGAAAAGTGAGTACTTTAAAAGTAATATTTTGTTAATGAAACTAAGAAAATTTATAATTTAAATGTAGCATGCATTTCACACGCCAATAGTGAAACTAAATAATTTTCAGTGCGAATATGCTCCATTTGATTTTCAAACTTCGTGTCACCGAATGTCATGTTTTGTCGACGAAGAACATAGTGTAAGTTGTTGATGCAAAATATGAATACGAGGATATAAAAAAATCTTCAAAAAAACAATAAAACACAGTCGGGTCATAGTTGGTATATCCGAATTTCGAGCTGCAAAGTCGATGCAAAATTACACCTTCGGAACAAAATATAGGTTATCACTCACACAGACCTATATCTGTCTGGTGAGTGGAAGGACTGGTTTAACCTAACCCGCTCCATTGTTTTGTACAGCGATGCATTTCAAGAACTGCATCATTTATTCCAAAAGTGGGGAAAAGAAAAAACTGATGTTGTATTCGCTCACTTGCATTGATTAAGGCATATGGAACAACAGCATACCCTTATAATGGTTACATACCCTTTATTGTTCGGTACATCGAAACGGGTATACGAAATAGTTGGCGAGACTGGACAACGATTCTGAGTGATGATCGTCCGACAGTGGATCATGCCACTTATTCCATCATTTTTATTATTGGTGGTATCACGCAAGCTGAGTTAGCATGCCTCAGAAAAACGCATTTTTCAAATAAGTTGTTAATCGTTTCAAGCGCATTAATGACGGGCAATAAGTTGATCAGTTTAATACAGAATAGTTAATTTCTTCATTGTGCGATAAATCTCTTTGTACATACACTGCCTTCTTCTCTGGAAAGTAAAAGATTGTATGAACTTGTCTCGAACTATTGTATGAACCTGCCCATTATTGAATATCAATGTTGACATGGATTTTGAATATTACAAAGAACTTAGTCATATTTCACTGACTTATTGCAATGCTTCAATATAAAGATTATGAAGGAAAATTGGAAAAAAAAATATAAATCAGGGCTAAGCAGAGTATATTTCTTAAATACATCTTGCATGTCTTATTTTCAAAAGGTAAAAAGTTAATCCCAAAAATGATTAAAACTGAAACTATAATCCTACTGGCGAACAACGAGCAGCAATAGCAGTCTTCCCTGTCATGAATATCGGTGCTGTTGCTGCATGACGGAAAATCCAGTGCTGCTGTATGACGGAAAATTTGCATGATGCTTTCTGACAAATCAAAGAAAACGGTTAACTTCCATTAAAAAATTTCATTTGTCGGAAAGATGCGTGAGTACGAAGGTCGCACCCAGAATGTAAGATTTTCAAGGTGTTTAGTGAAATATGGATATATCTTCCGACTAGGGAGGGATTTGTGACTGATTTGAATCAACTGATATCTTTATAGATGCATGAAAATATAATACGAAAAGTAGAACAACTGGTGGCTGATATGACACGACAACTTATGTTAAACGCCAGTAATGAAGAGGATATTGAGGTGGAAGTGAAAATGTTGTTTGGAAAATTTGTCCGTAGTCCAAAAAATGCAACTAGCCAGAAGTTAGTTCAGCACTAGTTTTTTGAAAATCTGAATCATTTCCGAAGGAGCCATATAGTAAACACGGCTTCTCAGTCGTATTCGCTCTATCAGTTTGTCAGCCGCCTTGCGTGTACCACTTGAAAATTATCCCTGGAGTCGTTACTCAGATTGGTCTTGACGAGAATGAACTAGTTCCGTACATTTCTGAAAAATTCCTAATTTTCCAAGTTTTCGTAAATTAAACATCCTGTACTGAAATACAAGAACGATGAACTCACATCTATTTTAAAATGTCTGTTTTAAAAAGAACGTGCAAAATCCTTCACGACATAGTTTTTCAGTTTCAAAAATAACCTTTGCCCGATGCGAAAAATCTCCGGTTCTTTTGATGCCACCGTTACTGCAACCGGCAAGTTTAATTCGAGACTTCATTCCAGATTCTCTTGAGTGAATCTCTTTCGAATAGTCCATTAACAAACTACATATGCACCTTCAAATCTGAAAAACCTCGGAAATTTGATATAAACAAGATTAAGAGCTTTACATTATGTAAAACTTATGCATTATATTTTGCTAGACAATCCAGAAGCATCATCAGTGAGCCACAGAGAGTCCATTACTAGCCATTATTCATCACCATGCCAGCAAATTACAACATCCGAAGATGAAACGTCGATGTATGCTGTTTCGCATTTATAAAATCTTGGGCAGCCACAGTATCCCTACATCTCATCCAAAATTAAAGACTAAAATTTTAAACGATATAAGATTATATTTTATATCGAAATCTTTACATAGAATCTCTGTTCAACATTATGCAATTTGGCCCATTCTGGCACCTTAAAAATTGGCCATCCTTCTTATGGATTCATATGAGGAATGTAATTAGTTTTTATTTATTATGGTTGTCAAACTTCGTAGCCATATAATCGTCCGATAAATTGGTACCTATCAAAAGTTGCCAAAAAGACATAATTACTTATTACTTCAGAAACGAAGAGATCGAAAAGAAAAGAGTCAGCTACAAACTCAGCATCGTTCGATAATGTTACATTTCGTGCATTTGTAAGATAGACAACAAAATGTTCCATTCCAACTTCTTTAACCTTTCAATCCAACAGTATTTTAAAAGAAAAAATACTAACGAAAGGATCAGTTTGCAAACGTATGTTCTTAAAACGTGGGAAAACGATAATAAAATAAGCAGCAGCCTTAACTGATCAGTTGCTCGGTAAGAAGAAAGGTTATTGCATACATGACTCTAACTCCTGAGATCTCAAAATGAAATATATACATTCTCATTTACCCGTTTGGAATTCTGATTATCACCTTTCAAGTTTTCACAAATGTCAAAAATAACCAAAAAAGAATTTGTGATATCTTAGAATAATAAGAAATTTAAATGCAGCATGAAAGCGCATCAGTGGCCAATATAATTATTCACGAGCTGGAGGAGTTAAGGCCACGTGTACAAATGGATGGATATTGCTCTCCTGAGTACGCAGCTAGGAAGTGGGAAAGAGAGTAATGAAGATAACGAGTAAAAGAGTAAAGGAGCTGGAGGAGTTAAGGCGACGTACACAGACGAATCAAATAATTTCAAAATGTGGGAATGGTAAACTAGCAACAAAAAACACAAAAGGAAAGAACAGAGAAGAAAGCGTGTTGCACAACAAAATTTATATAGTTATGACATACTAACCTTAATTGGATGCAATCAGCAATGACAATGTGACAAATGTAACATCAGACATCAGTAATGCCCAGCATTAAAAAATTACATAAAAGATATGAAGGAGCAAGATTTTTTAACTTTTAAAAGCACGAACAAACTTTACAACTTCACCGGTATTGATCAGTAATCCGTCTCATCACTCCTTAGACACCTTGCCAATGGTGAAGAAGGTGGTTGTGAAGATTTCTGAAGAAAAATTTTTCATAATTTTTTACGGCAATCATGAATAAACATCAGAAATGCAATTCGAAAAGCACTCAGGGTATTCAGAGTATTAGGACATGTAGCTGCAGCTTTGATAAAGTGAGTATAAAACATCGAATATGACTTTTATTAAAGAGAAAAAATTTTTTGCAAATAAAAATAAGTTTGAAAAACTTTACTTGGCCACGAGGACGGAAAAGCTCGTGTTTCGCAAGCTCGAAAACATCCGCCCGTTCTTCCTTTCGATATTGCAGACAGCGACGGATAAAATCCTGGAAATGTTGAAGAAATCTTCCAAATTCATTCACAATCTCATTTGAACTACTGCAATGAAAGAAATAAAATCAAGAAGTCCGAAATATATAACTTGAACAGATGAACTTTCAGTAAAGGGAAACTTAATTGTTATAAATCTGTAGCATGCGCCACAAGGGAAAAATAAATTTGAAAGAAACCTCCAGCTCTAACAATTCCCGTATTTGGTAAAATTATGTAAAAACATGAACCATGTAAAAATAGTGTATATTATATGTTGCTGTCGAGAATAGTGAGGTAACCTTACCTGAGCTGCCGAGCTAACAACTGGTTTGGGGGGAAAAGTGACTTCGGTAGCTTTTAGAATAGTATTCTCTTCCAGAATTTTCTGTTGAGTTTGTTCGTGTCCAAATGGCTATAAAAAGATGCCGTATGAGTGTGCGGCGTGCCACGTCAGAAAGCTTCAAACAAGCTGCTGACATACTAAAAAGATTTATAAAAAGACAAAAGCATACTCGTCTGCCATACAGGCATTGATAAAATATGACACCAACACTCCAAACATCCACCTTTGAGCTTATCTTTGGAGGATTGTGACCGACTACAAAAGTTTCAGGAGGAAGGTACCTGAAAATATACAAAATGAAAACGGTAAAAACAAATAAATCGAAAAATCATAGTTAATGATTATATGATATATGCTCATATTCAGAAAGAATAGTCTTCGTTACATATCTAGAAAACTAGCTTTTCAGTATCTAATGGAAATAACAGTGAAAAAAATGTCCATTCACATACATGATCCACAATTAATTATTAATTTTCCAACAATATTGATAAGAAAGTTTTGGTGTAACGAAGACTATAAAATTTTACCTTAATAATCAAACTAAAATCTTTGAAAATCAAACTACTAGGGAAGGAGAGACAATGAATAAGTATAACTGGCTTCATGAGAAAAAATTACATAGCCACTAACCAGTATGTTCCAGCTCCCTGGGATGTGAGTTCAATAGAATCACCGTCGTCGGCATCTTCCATTATTTTACTTAAGCCAAAATCAGTGATTTTTATTGCACCACTTGTAGTACCCGACTGCAGTAGGATATTTGCCGGCTTCAGATCGTAATGAATTATCGGTGGGCGTTTTTCTGATAAATAACGAAGTGCTGACACTACCTGAAATAACTCAAACGGTAAAAGCTCATGTCATTTTTCAAATCTTCCGCTTAATTCAAATGCAGTGCCCTAAAAGTTTGTAGCATTGATTACTTAGAATAACATGACTGCTTCCCAACATCAACATCAATAATTGCTTTCGTGTCATCATTAAAAAATAAGTGCCAACAGAATGGCTGTGTTCCCAATCGCAAAAGTACATTGCAATAACTGGCAAAATCATATCCGCCGTAGCTCAGGCATTTGATGGAGCAGCCAAATGCGGTGCAACATTCACATTCCCAATCATAGTTCTTGCTATAAATTGGTCTGCTTGTAATTTGTACATTCTTCATAATTTTGTAAGCGCAAACTAACAACCTGCATAATAATAGAGCGTGCTTCCTTTTCGGGGATTTGTTTATTTTGCTTCAGATAGAAATCGAGATCATTACCATCACAGTACTCCAACACAGTACAGAAAGAATGATTGTCGATTGTAAATAAATCAAATAAGCGAACAATACGCGGATGATCCAATGTCTTATGAATATCTTTTTCACGCATAGCATGCTTCACATAATTTGCCTAAAAGTGGTTCGTTCACTATTATTAATGAATGCAAAGACAGTTCCATAATCAATATAAAAAATTTTAGAATCAGTTGAACAATAACCTTTTTATCTTCTTTCCATTCTTTATTTACATGATGTATTTTGCACGCCACATATTTGTTTTCATCCAGATCAAAAGCCCGCCAAACCTCGCTGTAGAAAAAACAAATATAATAAAACACAGAGTCCACTAAAATTTGCACTATTGTGGGAGGAACGATGATCACCCGAAGCACCATCGCTGTATAGTTAGCAATACACTATATGATAGATGATTGCACCTTTTCCCATCACTCTGAGAGTGCTTACTAGAGTAGCCAACAATAATGGACCCTATAAAAATTAGCTCAACATAAAATTAAAACAAACCAACCTGAAACCACCTTTTCCAAGAAGCGAAAGTAGAAGATAGCGCCTATTGAGCAATTCATGGTCTTTATACCGACTCGATTCCTCATATTGAACCCGTTTCAATTCTCTAATATGTAGATTACGCTCTCTCTCCAAGCGATCACGTTCAGCGACTAGTTCTGCCTCCTCTTTTTTAAGATGTTCCTTAATGAACACAATCGTCTTCAAAAGTAAAAAAAAATAATAAAAAGAATGCAATATATTATTGTGCCGGAAACTAGTGAAAAAAAAATTGACCAGTGATTCAAGTAAGCCAACCTATTCTGGAATATCTTAACCATTAACGTTGACTCTCCCGAGGATTAATCACTGTGATCATCAGCTTACCAAAATAAGAAAGCAGCAAAGAGCCAAAAATACTTCAAATATGTGAATTTTCAATAGCCTAACCACCTTAAACATGTTTTGCTTGGGTCGAATAAAAACGGATCGACAAAAATTAACGAAGTTACCTTACGCAAACGATAAATTTCTTCTTGCTCCAAATATTCTTGCAAAGACAGTTCTTTCGGTAATTCTGGTTTCGCGAACAGTTCATCAGTGAGTGAAATAGAACTTGGTCCTGCTGATGTAGACGGGACCATACCATCCGAACCAGTCGACATTGCTCTGAAAAGAAAAATCAATCGATGAAGCATAACAAATAAATCCGCTTTTCCAACTCGAGAATATACTTTTTCTTCAGGAAGAAGAGAAAGTGAAAGTCCCAAAAATTATTCCGCCAAGATCTCAGACCAAAAACATTACATTTTTAATGATGCAATGATTTATTATTTATAATTATTCTCGGCTTCAACTTAACTGAATTTCAAATTTCAGATTTCAACAAACCGAAAATATATTTTCTCTTCCTTTTTCAAAATGGAAATAAAGTACAGGTATAACTTTTAATTTACTCGAATTTATGTGTTCAACATGTGAATAGTTCTGAAGATAACATCATGCAGCAATCGAAAATAATTAAAATAATTTCTAGTAAACTGAAAATTCCTTAATTTCATACCTTTTCAAGTCACGAGCGTTTCCAGTTGGTTTCCTTTTCCGAAGATTCTGCGAAGCATTAATTATTTCATTTCTTTCATTTGCAATCCTTTGCTGCGCTTTATTAATTTCTTCGAAAGCCCATCCATCAGCCCACATCTCACGAAACTCTTCTCGATGACGTGTTGGCTTGAACTGCCCAATACGTAAACAATCCTCCATGCATTTCGCTTTCGCCTGAAGATTGCATCATATACTATAAAACGCCAGAAGTTCTCCGATTTTGAAAAAAAAAATACCAAAGTTGATGTTAAATAAGTGAAAAATCAAAGAAGCAGAAATCGCGTAGTATTTTCATCGTATGAATTATGAGCCTCATGCAAAATGATCTACTCAGTGTTAATTGGAAAATAGAAAAAACCCAACAGCCGAAAGCACACAACATAGTGCATAAGAAAGTTGTTATAATATATAGTATACGGTAAAAATAATAACATGCTCTTTTGTAAAATATATCGCAAAATTTTCTTTAACTGAAAAAAGTGCTATTGGAAAATTAAAAAAAAAAAAACATACTTGTTTTCTTTCCATGGTACTTTGCTCGATTAACAATTTTCTTATAGTCTCTTTGCATGCGTCCATGGATCGGTCTCTTTTGATGATTTGCTGCTTTAATTCTTCAATTGTCATCCTCATATCCTCAATTACGCCATCTTTTTTTGAGAGCTCAGAATGCATTTCTGCTGCATCAATTAAAGACAATTCGTCAGTTTGCGCCTGAAAGAACTATCGATTTATAACATGCTAACAGTAATTTTACATTCAATTCCACAACGAAAATAAAATAAGTAAATGTAAAATAATGAAAAAATAAGATAAAAAGCTACGAAAAATAAAACACAATGGATATAACATGCTGATAGTAATAGTAATTTTTTACATTCAATTTTATATTTCAATTCTACAACGAAAACAAAACAAAACAAAATGCAAAAAAAAATTTATAAAAAAAATAAGACAAAAAAAAACTGCGAAAAAGAAATAAAAACACAATGGGAATAAAAACAATGGATGAAAAAGTTTTGAATTATTTTACAAAAAAAGAGACAGATACCTGAGAATCCATTCGAGGTCTGCACATCAATGTTTGTGGTGGACTTTGACTTTGACTTGAATCACTCGAGTTGAAAATGGTCAGATGAATATTCGGTCGAGTGTTGGTTGATGGAGAAACAGATGTAATGATTGCACACTTGAAAAATATTCATATAAAATAAATAAGACTACAACCATATTTTTTTTAGAACATAAAGCCATGTAATTTCGTTAAGACTGTAAATAGCTTTAAATATGGTTTGGAAGCAATGTTTTCATTTTATGAAAAAAATAATACGCCTTTATTGCTACCAAAATGCAGTACAAATACTATCTATGAAAAACATTAACGATATTGGTAGATTTTGAGCCTATTATATTGTTAATTCAAAAAACCTTTAAATTATGAATTAGTCTTTAAAAAAAATTATACATATGTACATATATACTCGAATCTTAAACGCCGAATTAAAGGCCTACCAATGAGTCAATTTTGAAAAAGCCAGCAAACATGCCTGATGTTCAGTTTAACTATCATATAAAATATTCTTGAGACTAAGAGCTAAACGTGTTGCATTCATGTCAGCGATATTTCTACGCACCACAAACGTATGTGCTTCTCTATCCAAAAAATGACCAGATATCAAGAGTTTTAATATCTACACAATTATTAATTAAGTACGAAGATTTTCGATGGGACAGTGCTGAGAAAATGAGAGAAAAATAACTTAATATTGCTCTACATCAGGAATGTGACCGGATTTCAGTATACATCAACTACCTTTATTTTGCTCACTGGAAATTAATTGTCCTCACAAGCCAGCCTTCCTTGTATAAAATGCATGAACAAAGAAGAATCTTGATGAAAAACAATCATGGAATACTTCTAAAAAACTTCTAAATTAAGTTTATGATAAGTTTTAGGGAAATAAAAACAAATATACGTAGTCATTGCTTGAACTATCTCCATTTGCATGGGAGGCGTTTACTTGACGTTTCGGGCTGGAACCAACCGCCATGTTCTGAAAAACTAGATATGGAACGAACTTTCTTATTTTTGTGGAATTATAGAAAATTGATATTTTTCATATAACATGCGACATGACTTATAAACGTGCAGGTTAGCAGTTCCGAATTACAAATGATCCTATAAAATATAGATCATCGTGAAAAAAATACCTTAAAACATTCAGTAATCTTCCGATCATTTTTGAGTGGATGGCCATCATTTCTTCGCCTCTTTCGTGGTGGTTTTTGTTCCAAAGATTTCACAATTTTAGTGTAATTACCCTTGTCGGGAGTTTCTGGCTCACGATCAGATACCGAACCCGTGCTGCTTACATTAGATAATTCACTAGCGACTGGTATTGGTAGATTGGAACCCGCAATCGTAACTGATGTTGGTCCTAATGGTGTCGTTACCTGTGTCTGAACAATTTCTCCCAACTCCATCTAAAATAAGTGTAGAAAAAAGTGAGCAAAAAAAATCGAAAAAATCAACCTGATGTATATGAAAAAGACTACCCTCCACGCAGCAGTTACTAACATTTGTGCAAAAGGCAAGAGTGAATAATAAATCACGTATAACATACAATAGCGCTGTCTTCATCGAAATATAAATGATTTTTAAACTAAATCCGAAAAGTTCAATATAAAAAAGTGACAAACCTTTTCTATAATCTTACTGCTTAGCCCTTCCCTTTCATGAATTGGTAAGGAATACGCAGTACTGAATTTATTGATTGTTGCCGCTGTTTTGACCACGTCGGCTGAACCCTTTTTAAGTAGCTACAATAAGAAGAGTTTGGAATAATTTACAGGAAAAATTAAAAAGGCTTAATTCGATATGTATATGCATAATTTCAATTATTACAATCTTAAACCACACAATGCAAAATAAATTTAAAATGCCGTAATGTGATAGAAGTTTTATAAAGAACAAAGCGATGAATCGATAATTTGCTGTAGATATCACGCTATGTAGCGCGACAAGAATTAGCCTCCTCTTCATAATCCTAAATCATGTAAAGGAATAGCAAAATACCTTCTCTGATGGTAAGGTCCTGTTCGCCTGCAGACCAGAATTAAATGTGCGTCTTTCAAGGTCAATTCTCGGTGGTTCACCAGAAGAAGTATCGAAGTCTTCACACTGTACAATATTACCGGTAGCAGCCTCACCACTGGTCATAGCGTATCAAACAAATCCATAGCCTTTATTATTGCCATTCGCGCTCCCTTTGTTACATTTACAAATGAGCACTTTCCTGGAATATTTAATCCCCAATTACACAAAGATCTACAATCCCACATAAGTGAATTGAAACACTACATGAAATTAGGCCCCCGAGATTGACTTGAAATGTTTGCAAGGTCAATGATATATTGATGCTGAAAAACATGTTTCCAAAAGTAACGCATGTTGCCAAAGAACAAAATTAAATATGACGAAATTATGATTACGTGTAGATAGGGTGAAACAAAATAATGTATCAAAAAAGTGAGGATATGAAAATGATCTCCTTCGCACTTGCGTGTCAATGTAAAAAGCCATTTCTGTTTAAGAATGCTTATGTAAGCAGTAATCAGAAAATAAATGAAATTTCACCGGAGTCAGTGGTCAAGGATTGATTAAAAGGACATCATCACCACACAGCACTACTCAATTTTTTCAAGCTTCTCTGCACAGTTCATCACCAAGCTCGATAACATCAACGATATCACAGCACAAATTATTGATTTTCTTGAAACACTTCGCGCTATGATGTTAACAGTGATGATGACCGTGTGGAAGATGATGAAAATATCAGTGACGACCACGATGACGATGACGACCACCACCATCATTACTACGATTCATCCCAATGTGCCGCTCCTCCTGGTCTATTCACGGCGTGTATGTTATGTTATGTATATATGAGTATGTTGTTTTATGTGTGTATGTGTGTGTATGTGTCGATGATAGTGCCACCGACCACAGTATGCTCTTAAAACGGCCATGCACTTTTCATGCTTTCTTTAGGTTTCTTGAAGTGCAGGACGAATAAACAAACCTTTGCGACCCTTGATGATATGCACCGATATCACACCAAAGTACAGCACACTGCACAATTCCAGAATTGCGGGATAATGCTGCAGGATAATAGAACATACAATATTACTCGTAAAAAACTTCAACAACCGATAACTGTATCTTCGATATGAATGCGTATCGCGTAAATAATATTAATATCATGAGTAAAATTATTACATATTAAAGATGCTAAGAATGCGGGAAATCTAAGATAGCGCGATCCTACAGGTGAATCAGCAAGAATCGCAGCAGTCAAATGATTATTAAAATACAAACCATCCTAATAATGCCGACATGAAATCTATTTCAATAAAGTATTTTCTTAAATGCATTAAGAAGCACGTGTCAACGGAACATAGTAGCACTTTTCTGGATGATTTGCACCACAGCAGCGGTAAATGTTGCAGTCTGTAGAGGGATGATAAAGATGCTCCTGTTGGGATAACCTGAAGAATAATATACTCTACATCTCTTTCTCTCTCTCTCCTTCTCTCTTTCTTATTCATTCTCCCCTTCCTTCCTTTCAAAGCCATCCCATCACATCCTTCCTCTCCCTTAATGTACTATACATATATGAACACTTATGCCTCAGTAGAACTCCTATAACCATACTCCTATAACCCCTGAGAATTTTTTTGAGATGTAAACGATGAACAATAAATACACGAATTCTTATAACAAAATGAGTAGAAGTAGGAATGAAAGGCGACGCTATGCTGCAATTATGCGACAGAAAGCGACGACGCATTCACTACATGTTAGGCTTTACCGTTTACAACTCCTATACAAATGCAACAGTTTGCTCTGCTCTGCTTTGCTTTGCAATAATACTACTACATCTGTTGGCCTGGTGCCACTTTATTATTAATGTCGCGCTGCAACATAAATGAAATAGCCGGAATAAGTATAGTAGTAGTGGCAGTGCAGTTGTGCATATGCACTTCATATGGACATACAATTATGCAAAGGAAAGATCGCGCGGTTTTAAAGTTTCTTGCAATTGAAAGAGGCAAAGAATGAAAGGATAGTGGTAAATATTGGTATCGTAATTGGAATGGAAAAGACTGACCATATAGTAGTTACCTGGAAGGTCACAAGTTATTCATGTTGGCACTTGGATATTTATGTAGCCGTTAGGAGTGAGTTAAAGTTATTACAGAACTAATAGTTGCATTTATTATAAGGCTTGCATGCATACTTAAAAGAAGTCTCAGGGCGATGAGGTTCAATCTAGAAATATTATCCAGTAAACTCAGTTTTCCACATCTTTTAAGGACAGAATACGAAATCAGAACATCGGCGATTTGCAAAATAAAAAGTGGTGTTACAGTACGATCCGATAAGCGTTATTGTCTTCTCCTTCTTTTGATCATGTCCCTTTTCGTTTTCTGTGTCGTTTGCCTTAGTGATGTGATATTCATAGGTATGAATAGAACAAGAGCTCCCTTTTATAACGTATAGACCGAGATATCAGTAAAGATTGATTCTGAAAGGAAGGGAGAAAGATCTGTTTCATTTGAAGATTGAGGTAACTTCTAATATGAATTTTGCAGATTTTAATAGCCAGAAGCAGCAGCAGCAAAAAGGAAGTCCAATTGACGAGAGTGGGACTCGAACCCACGCCTCCGAAGAGACTGGTGCCTTAAACCAGCGCCTTAGACCGCTCGGCCATCTCGCCTTCGCATACATTCCTCACCTTGTGCAATATTTTGATCAGAATGGGACTTAAACCACGTCTCCAGAGAGACTGATCCTAAAACCGGCACGCTGGACCACTCAGCCATCTCGCTTTGATATCAATCTGATAAGTGGCATTCTTTTCACCACAAAACTCATTAATTAATATAGATAAGGATAGCGTATCATTATGAGATGAATATACCCTTTACATCAGTTTAGTTCTCCATATTGCCAATCCAACAGTGACGTTTATTGGGCGTGTATCGCCGAAAGCAGTACAATGATGATATTGACAATATCATAATGCAGGAGATTTGCTTCAGGTAAATTATAAGCATCAAAGGGGGGCAATTGATGTAAAGATACAAGAGGTAGAACAGCGTCTATTACTATCCTTATTGGTATATATAATACACGAGGTCTCCTATTGCAATTTACTCGCTTCTCCATCATTTCCGCACATTTAATGATCCATCCTAACTAGTGTAAATGATGTTGGCAATATAATAATATTATTCCAATTTAGTTTCTCGTTATCAGTCAAACCTACCAACCACTAACAATTGTAACTACTGGGCTAGAAAATTCCAGTGTATTTTTCTTAGAAAACTGCGTGTTGTTGAGGTATGCTTATCTTAAAGCAGGCCCAGTAATGCCAGCTCGTATTTTTTGTCTTATCGATCGCTAAGGATTCAGCGAAGTCTGAACCCTCTCCGAGCTCTCGTTTTTTGAATTTGATGCAAACTAAATTTTATTTCGGGCATACAATTCTCTAACCTCAGATTATGAAATTCCAGCGACATGGACAAATACTTCGAATCTCAATTTGAACTTTATTATTCCAAAGGAAGCAATGAAGATCCTCTAACTTCATCTCTTTATCCTTTAAAGTTTGAGCCACTGTTTATTTTATAAGGATTAAAGATGACTCAATCGTAGAATATGCTCCATTTCCAAATGAGTTGGAAACGAAACCTACTTGCCTGCCAATAATACTTCCCTAAATTCACTGTTTCAACGAGTTTGTCTCTGTCATTCTATAGTTCTACTAAGCATTCACAAAATGCGTCCTGTTGCCATTTTTTGAAATGTAGCAACTTTTGTATTTCACTTATGAAATTATAAATTAGTGACGCTGATTTATGCAGTGTTACTGACTGTTGATGAGCACTTGTGTACACACGTTCACCTGTATTCGTGAACACTGATTTCAAGTCATGACCACATATACAAACGACGAAAGACTTTGGCACACGCACGGAACAATACATAAAAAATATAATCAGTGTATGGCGAAACCACTCGAAATACCAATATTATCGTTGCACAACTGCAATAAGTCAAGCCACTTGATATCTACTGATCAATTTAACATCCCATTTCATATCTTTAGGTTTCTTCTGGGAAGAGAGAAGGAATATTTAAAAGAGAATAGTAAAATACCCGAGAAATCTCAAACATTCGAAAGTCTCCACAAATGAACAAAGAAAACAAAAAAACAGACTTGCATTCGTGACTTTAGAAAACTTGCATTTTGTTTGTGTTTCCACTTGATCGACACTGAAGTGATACAAAACCAATCCTCAAAGACACTTGTTCTTAATGGCCTTACTATTACTACTACGCTGTTACGGATGCAATGCAACTACTTTGTAGTACAAGTATTTCATGAGAAGTTTCAAACATCCCTATGTACCGATGTTGTAATTTACACTTCGTATCTACAATATTTTGTTCAGATGTCCAGTAATCTAAAGATTGAGTGAGTTATTTCAAAATTAACAAACAGAACAAGTCAAAACGGAACATATTTAAAAAAAGTCATTGAGAAGATGAAAGAGTAATACGCGTAGGGAAAGTTTGACATGGATATTTGGAAAAAACTTCGGGATTACGCCAAATTGCGTTATTCAAAACACGAACAGCAGTAAAAGTAGCAGTGGCAGTAGTACCGTTCCTACTGTGATTGTCGTCAAGAAGCGCCTGCTGCTTACGAATTTGTGCAGACCGCGACGGTCGACTATACTGCAACCTTGCGATATCACGGCGACAAATTATGCAGCTCATCCGCATTCTGTTCTCGTTGATTGCATGCTAAAATGAAAGATTTAGAAAAAGATTCAAATTCAGAAAGTGAAATGAATTTTTAAATCCAAACATAATCCGAAATGACGGCAAGCCTGACTGAATCATCAGCAAAACGAAAACATAAAATTTTAGCTGCCTGTAATATACGCCTTCTGGATTGCTTAAATAATAAGATTGCTGATAAAAGCAATCAATGAAAATTAGCTTTTACACGCTCAAAGAATGAATGTCCAAGAATTTACGTAGCGGGTGCATGAGTATTTCACTGCGAATTTTTTGTGAAAAACAAAACTGGTTACACAAGTCAAATTTGTTCAGCGATACATAGAATAACGCTCTACCCACAAATAAATTTCCGAAACTTCGAATGGTTTAACACCGACGCTGTAGAGACCTTGAAATACAAGTATGTAAATGAATTCATCGATATAGTTCTTGCATAACTTTAGCGAAATCTTCAATAGTAACTCACTTCAATTAACTGGACAGCACAGTTCCGACAGAACACTTTGTGACTGCAAGGAAAGGCTCGAACTGATGCACGCCGCTGCACACATACACAACATTCATCATCTATTCCATTAGCATGATCTTCAGGTTCACAAGCAAGTTTTGTCTTTAATCGCTTCTGAAAACCCAATATTTTTTTCTTTAAAATTATGAATACAAAACTTCGTAGGTATGTCGTAATATTAGGAAAGCATCTTAAATCTAAAAAGTTCCGAAAATCAAATCTTGTTCGAAGAAAGGGACTCTATAACTTCGATTCGAGAATTCAAAGATCTTTCTGTGGCACTAAAAATGATAAAAACGGTATCAAAAAGCGACCATATCCGAACTATCTGCTGATAAGCAATTTACAAGATGTTATAACCATCTTACATCTTATATAGTGCTCGACAAACTTCATGTTCGCCATTCATCAAACATATCAAATTTTTATTCTGCGCAGTTGAAAAGACCTTATACTTTACATTATTTCTCATTAAAATCCCGCACTGCTAAACACTCTCTTCAAATTCATTTCGGTAGAACTTGTGGAAAGCGAGAATACGGGCTACTCAGGACTATTCCACCACTTCCTCCCCTATAACAGTAGCCGAAGATGTGAGATAGATATCCCACTTCCAAGAGCTTTCAGTCAATTATTTCGAGATGGTTGTCTTGCAAGAGAAAACATAGAAATCAATATAGGAGATTTACAACGTTGATGTTTTAAGAATTACGGTAATGCTGGTGAGATATTCGAGATACAGCAAGAGTTAAAAGCAACGATCACATAGGCAAGCTGAACAATTGATGTAGTGTACTAGACAAAATCGATCTCAAAGCGGATGATAACAGTCACGTGGGTAAATCACCATCTTTTCTGTGCGGTCTTTTTGAAAATAAGGAGATAAAAAGGAAAGCGAGTACATGTTCACGAAGTAAAGGGTGCAATGCGATGTATGTGTATCATTTCTCAACTATATACAAAAGTGGTAGACTCGCCTCTCGCGTAAGTTAAGAGATAATATTACGGCCTGTTTGATGAAGTTTTCCATTTATAGTTTATAACCGGTGTGCAGTAATCATTGCTGAATAATATTCATGAACATAGTTTGCTTCTCTTCTGTATGGGAAGTAGGACTGGAAGAGAACAAATCACGAATAACAAAACAACCGACGAAAGCGATACATTTAATCACGTTTACAGAAAAAGGATCATACTGAAGCCATGCGAAATCTCCGCATTCATAGTATGGATATGATGAAAATAACTGGTAATAGTGATAACAGTAGTAATGTTCATACGATTCAACACAGCTAATTGAACTTACCAATAAAGCATCGATGTGTTGTCGTTGTGGTGAGGGTAACTTAGCGGTAGAGTAACAAGTAGGCTCACTGCCCAACAAGCAATGCTCAGATTCAGGTTCAGGAGGGCGAACCCGTCGCCTCAAGAAATGTACTAATTCAGAAAGTACCATACTTCACCAACCTCAGGCCACATAGACAGACACCCGCACAGACCGACACACACAGTAAGCAGTGATCTACTGGCTTTTGCCACAACATAGAGGATCGTCCCCGGAGATGTCCTACAGCGACACACAGACAGACAGACAACTGGTTGTCAATTGCCCCTCCTCCGTCTAGACAGTCCTCTTCTCTGTCTCTTTTCATCTCATATATAATCGATCTCAGAAGTTCCATTTTTCTCTTCCACTTCGACATAGAAAAAGAGAATGACATACAATTTGGTGCAGGGATGACACGACGTCTGCGCTCATTGTAATTGTGCGCCTGACCCGCCCATTTGTCTGATACAGTGGACCTGTTTGTCTAAAGCCGGAAGACATATCTGAATAGTGACTCGGTCGATACAATCTGGGGTCGCGTATATATCCGCGATTCACGTGGAACAAGGAGTAAAGAGTTAGTCAAATCGAAGACAAAAAGACGTGTGGTGATAAGCCGTATCATTAGGTCAAACTTACTACCTACCTATTTTCTAAATCTAATCACCTATTTGTCCCAGCGTTCTCTAACTCTGCAAAATGAACCTTTTATCAAAATATAGCTATAACAATACAATACGAATGCACACACAATATTTTTGAAAGGGCGACAGGTGAATAGGTGAGGGAAATAAAAGGCAATCAGCGCAGTTGGGGAAAAACAGAATCTAAATAATCAACGGCTGAATTGTATACAGATAAAACAGGTAGAAAGAACATTACAACTACAACACAAAAATTGTGCCATCGAGACGGGAGGAAACTGAAATTAATTTGTGCAGTGCTCATTATTAGCACGCATATAGCGATGGACATGATATTTGGAACGTACCACAGATATAAATACACAAATGAAGTGTACGATTTAAAAAGGCTGAAAAAGGAATGAAGGATCAATAAAGCATTAGCACTACTCATGGGGAATTATAAGGAAATACATAAAGAGAGAAATGATTTCGAAACAGTGAGAAAATCTGTTGAACAAACAACAGTGAATAAAAGGTGCTTAAGCCATTTTGTAACATGAACTGTAACATGAAAGTCTATTTTGCATAAATCCGCTTTCTCCACTGATTAGCTAAAAGTGCATTCAGATTTTGAATAATTAAAACAAGAATATCATGTCTTTTTTTTTAAAGCTTACGGAGATTTACGCGACGCTTCCAGCACCGATTCTACTATTACTTAACGTGATGGGTTCGTAACATCGGTAAACAACAAATGGTGTGTTTCAATGTATGTGTCATTATTAATACCGATAAGAAACAAAAGAGAGTAAGAAACCCTAATAATACGCCCACTTTGAATCATACACGTACAATTAATCGATTTTTCCGAGCAAGAACTACAAAAACATGAGGTAAATAATCATTAACGACTTATTAAAGTACAACCAATAATAGAGCTATCAACGCCGTCGCTGCCTGTCGAATAATTTGAAAATATTTTCCATTTGAGGTAACAAATTACAATGCATACAGAAAAGAAACTAAACCTGAGTTCTACAAGTTTGTGTGCTGACATTAACCAATGTTTTTGCATGCCGACTAGTCCACTCGTGCATCATAATCATGGTATCTAATAATGCTTTCCGTGCTTCCCTGCAATTAATATCTGCCAATTAATCTTTATTGGTAATCCTTTGATTATAATCTGATAGTGCATACAACAGCGTTATATTTTAAAAGTGTACTGTGTATTAGATGTATTCTAATTTGTCTCCAATTATCAACGTTTGAGCTAATGAGTTAAAACCAGAAAATAATTTGCTAAGACAACTAAGTTGCATCAGATTTGCAAAAGTTTGATTCCTATCTATCTAATTTATAAAAAATGTCTCAGGATAAACTCCTCTATTTTTAGAAGCAATAAAACAATCAGCGCATTAAATTAATTCTTACATAATAGATGGCAAATTCGCAGTTTCAACTTCTTGTCTAAACTTACTTGGTTAATGTGATATTTAAGGTTATACCATCTCTTACAGCGGCATAACATTCATCTACTAATTCTGGCCATTTCAGCCAAAGTTTTCGTTGCGCGAAATGACACACCTCATACAGTGCACAAGCGCAGTTCGATTCAATCTCTTCGATCTCATTTGCCTGCAGTTGTTTCAATTTATGAAAATATTGCCATAATAATAGTAATATGATATAAACTAAGTTAAAGGAGTTCTCAAAATATACCTCGCCAATTATTGTTTCCAGCCATCCCTTAATTGATGAAATGATACAGAACAAAATGTCATTTGACTCGAGATCATATCGGTCATGTTCTCGAGGCCAATTAGCAATTAAAAGGTATGCGACAAGTTCAGGGACTCCTTGCCCAGCTTTTCCTCCAACTAAGACGTAATTTGACATTAAAACATTAATTTCTTGCGCAAAAGCTGATCGAAAGCCTTTTTGTCCTGGAATTATTGAAAATAAGGATTCACGCAACAGTTTTCGAGCAAGAAAGCATTTTCTACCAGTTTCCAAAAATGTAATTACTTTGTCTTTAGAAAGTTATTTCACGTGTGCCTCAAGCTTCTTTTGCACGGAAAAACAAATGTAATTCTAAATAGGTACTCAGTGAAAGTAAAGACGCAATAGTTAACTTCACAACATAACAATTCATTTTTTTCCATATTCCAATACTACTTCACATTTGCTTTGACTCGTGCTAATTTTTGAAGCAACATTGAACATGCAAAATTAACAACTTACTGACAGCCATAATGGTAGCGGTTATTGCAAATCCTCTGACCTCCTGTACTGCAATACTTGCAACGTGACAAGCAAACCGATTCCAGTCTTCATCACTGAGACATAAATTTCTATCATTCATTGTACTTTCTGGAACAGAAGTTCTAATCATTTCTAAAGTTCCGTTTAAATAAACATAAATAGTTTCGACCATGCAATACCACTTTTAGCACTGATGAAATTTCGAAAAAACCCAGTAAATCCCATAATGTACCAGTTTTGTGACTTCATGAAAAGATAACCACATCTCATAAAAAAGTATTAGAGTATCATCAAACCTTATCGGAGACATTGGCAGATCTCACTATAAATTTACCGAATAGTAGGAGAAAAATTCTTACTGAATTTGTCGTGCATCGAACAATGACCATCAACGGCAAGGTCGAATAGACTGATGAGTTCGTCCGCACTTATCATGGAGGAACCTACAGGTTTCCGTGTTTCTGAATTGGTGAGCCTACTTGGCAGCACCATTTTCCTGACTTGCAATCTATTAAGAGGCTGTCTTCCTTTCTTCCCTTGCTCCAGCGATTTCCTTTTCGCACTATCACTCAATGCTGATTCGATGTTTTTGAATATCTGATGCTCCCAAGCTATCTTCATATTCCTCTCTCGACTTTTTCTCTCTCCAAAGCTTTTGAGCGGCGAATCACTTCCAACAACCATCGGTTTGGTTAACTTCTCAGCGGTATCGCAATCCAAATTAGGATCTCGGTGACATGTCGTCGTACTATTAGCTCTTGGCTGGATGTCAGTAGGTCCACCATTGGACATAGCACACTCCTGCAAACCTATTTTCACCATTCGGTCTTACCATTTCAACAAATTGAAAACGCTTGAAAAACTTTCCTATAGCACTATCTTAATCCAGTCCAGATCTCGCCACTTGCCTCAACTAAAAGGCATAAAACCGCCGCAAGATTTTATTTAGAAGAAATTGTTAACAAAAAATTGAAGTAACAAGAAATGTTACAGAGGCAGATAAAAAATTTTCTCACGTAGAAATCATTGCACACGAAAAGGGATATTAAGATTTTATTCAAAAACAAACATATAATTCGAGCCGAAATTTACAATCCAAGGGTAAGCAACAATATTATTACAAATATTGTATAATTGAAATCCACCAAAGTGAATTTAGAATTCGTTGCTACATTAATTTTTCTAAAAAGCTTCTCATATGGCTCTGTAAAATTCAAAGAATCCATATAAGGACTAAATAAGTTGTTAAGGATTTTAGCAATGTAGTAAATGACTCTGTAAAATCCTGTAAAATAAAACGAAAAATAAATGACAAAATAAATAGCAGTGATGTGAAATTGACATATAGTTTTACACAGTTTTTTAATATTTACAGAAGCTTGAATTTACATGTCTTCTATTTTCCAATCTTTGTTTGTTGAAGGACCTACACCATGTTTAGGATCATCTGGAACAATATGCAATGAACTGCTGGATGATCTGCTGCTACGTGGACTGTTTATTTGTGACTGTCTCCGTAATGACCCGGGTGGACAACCTTTAACTATCCGAAATGGATTCTTATTACTTCTCCATACAGAAGCCTTACGTGCGATTCCAAACAAATCACAGATCTGATCCAGTTTACATTGCCTTGCCATTTGTCTACCCTGAAACATTTTTTCCATAAAAATATTGTTACTTGATCTCTAAACGTTCAATTTTTCCCCAATAGTGGTGATTACTTTCTTGGGTTTTACTACTCGTTGAAATTTATACATTAAGTAAAGAAAAATGGAGATTTGCATCAAGAGACATATTATCTGTCACCTCTATGTATAAATTATTCAATTTGAATTCCGAAAATCCGAAATTCTGATAATAAAGGGAAAATGACGCATAACAAACCTTGGTGAGGCGTTGTTTGGCAGCCATACATCGGATATGGTCATCAAATAAAAATTTTGCATTGAAATAAACAGCATTGTTTGCTTCCGAACGATTACTCACATCATTAACAATGATATGAAGTGCACGACTGTCTTCAAGGTCACTCGTTAGTTGAGTGTCCTAGAATAGTATATTCGCTGACCGAAAAAACTATTACCGTAGGACCTTCTTTTGGAGAGCATAAAACTCACTTGTAAGAGACCAACAAAACGGACAACGGCCCACCCCATGTGCTTGTTATCTGGCTCTACCAGTATTAACTGCGCCTGATCCGTAACAAGGAATCGGTGGACTTTCTCGTTTTTCTCATTCATAACAACTGTACAAGCAAGCAAATCACTGTTTTCTACAACAAAATTTGTTATATGAAATGCATAAAGCAAGATTAATTATATAAATAAAACAGTGATAAATGCGAAATTTTTTTAGTCATTTTTGTTAGATGGACAATGCCAAAACAAAGGAAAAAATAAACCAATATAAAAGAGAGAGTTCTTGTTCTTTATTATTATTATGAGAAAAAAAAGAATAACCGAGGTTAATACAGTCGTTTACTTCAACAAATACATCAGTTTTAGATGATATTGGTAAATGTGTTTCTTCCTCATCGCGAAGGTCTAACGCAAAGTGTCTCAAGTGGAAGAACAGCTGGATATTCTGGAAAAAATAAAAAAACTAATTTTACGAGCTAAACATTATAACTGTGCCAAGCATTTTGCTCACGTGAATATAATATAAAGTTAAATCTTGTTCTTAATATAAAGTTAAATCTTTAGATACAGCATCCATCCAACAGAAATTAAATACAAAAAATTTTCACCTTTCTTATTCGTTCTTCATTGCCACATGGAAGACGTTTATTAAGAGAAACACCATTCAGTGGTGTACTAGGAGGAGGAAGCAAAAGTGATGAATCAGTACTAACACTTCTAATTTTGATCCTATTTCTCTAAAAATGAAATAATGATTAGAATAAGAACAACACGCTGACATACTTTTCAAAATAGCAAAAGTATTCGAACTCACCTCAAAATTATAAAATTCATCTTCAAACATTTCCAAAAACAGTTCTTCCGAATAAACAGACGGTGTGAGCATAATAACAACGCTTGATATAACTTTGCCTGCTCTTCTTTCGCATTCTACTTGAGTATCTATAGATGCATCCATGACCAGTAATAGCTGCCTTAAGACAATACAGCATAATTCAACTGTTATTGTACGAATAAACGAGTCTGAAAATTTGCAGTCATGCTTCAGTTAGTTATGCATTAAACCGGTAATAAAAATAATAATTACTAAGCAACTGGCAATATATTAACACCTGCTTCAGCACTTCTCGCTATGATATCCAGCAATCCGTTTAGGAAATTGTGATCGGAAGGACCAAAAACATCGGAAGTGAACTGTACAGCTTCCAGAATTTCCCCTCGCGCCCCTAAAATACTTTACAATAAATTATTCAATTCTATGATGCGCTTACTGTCATACAAGCAGAAAGAGAGATTTTAATATTTCGCATTTAACAGTTTCAAAGCAATGCAATTGGACTTTCGACAAGCAAACAAGGAAACGTTTTTAATCGACAACGGTATCAGTTAAACAATAATACCTTTGTTTTGACAAAGAGCATAAATGAAAATAAGCCCGTAAAAAGCCGAATGATCATTTTTCGAACAAATCAATGCATTCATATACCCGTTAAAAAATGCTCTGAAATTCGTTATTATAAGATTTTAATTTAAAAAGAGTTTAAGTCCTCTACATATAATTTCAAACGTGCAAGTGCAACTGAAAATCAACCTCGACTCAATGTCTTTAGCTTTCATATTTACAAGAACCCAAGCTGCTTTTTCATTGCGAATCCACTGATACTCCACATCAGAACCATCACCAAAAAAAAATGACGACAAAAATGTTTGTACTGCCTATAAACTATATATCTTTTATAATATAAACCTGGAAATTTTATCGAAAATAAAAAATGTCACTGATACTGAACTAAGAGAATAAAAAAAAACATGTGTCTCAGTAGACAAATGCTTTAAACTACTTAAGAATGTTACGCTGCTGTTTGAATTATAAAGATATCAAATAACCATACTGGCATTGAATCTGCTACAAAATATTATTTTACAAACATCTCACCACTTAACATACCTGGAAATTATCGACGATCAGCAGAAAGTGGGTAAGAAAGAAGAGAGTGGAAACTGGTGTTAAAACAGCAATAGTGGGATGAAGACGACGAATATCGCCGAGAGATGAAAGATACAGCGACCCCAGCAGTCTTTCAGAAACCACTTCAATGAGCACAGAAGAAAGCTTTTCATCCTAAAATACAAATTTTCTTCCAAATTCACAACTTTTTGTGTCAAAATATTTCAGAAAAAATTCTCATTTTAAAGTAAATGTGCTGCTTATTTCTGACAAAAATGACAAAAGTGAACACAAAAAAACGACCGCAGAGGATCAACTAACTTTTATAAGTAAAACATCATTGAGGTAATGCATATAATCAAGGTAATCATCAATCATAGCATCAAGCCTTTTGCGATTGCTAGATTCATTTTCAGCTGACCGAATGAAATGATCGATTTCAATTGACTGCCTTGCAATAGAATCACTCAAAGCACAAAAGTAAACCCGGGAGTGAGCATGAACAAAGCTTCGCATTGCTTCATCTTCCACTAAAAATATGAACAAAACAATTGCAATGGAACTTCACCAGTTTCACGGTTTTATATAAAGAATTGTTCACAAAACTATTAAAAATGCTTTGTTAAAAAAGATGAATACCTTTGTATATGTTCAGTGTGGTCGTTCGTACTGCAATGCGCACCATAGCTTCACTATGATTTTGAAATTTGATGACTTCTGTGTACAATGGGAAGTCTTGATTAGCCTATAAAATCACTGGATGCGAACACGAAGTAAACCGTAGTAAATAATAAAAAACTGATAATAAAAAAGCAAACGGACCTCATTGAAAAAGAAATGTATAGTATACATATTGAGCTTAAAGGAAAGCGTTTTCAAGAAGGATATGTAATATGCCATAATCTCCTCATTTTCAAAATTAAAACGATATGTGATGATTGAATTAACATGATTATTGCTGAGCAAATAATCTGCAAATAGCTCATTATTATTATAATAATAGCATAAGGCACTGTTCTATAAAATGAGTGAAGGAAAAAATACTGCCTATTACCACTGGCTTAAAAACTCAATAAAAAAACAAACTAACATAAAGACGTCTTGTGACGTATATTTTCGAATAAAATATTGAGCGTTTGCAATAGTTGAACACAGATAAAGGATCCACAATTTTGTTTCATTATAGAAAGAAAATATTCCAACATTTGTCGTTCTAAGAAAAAACTGAAAACTATAGATGAGATGTTTGCAACTTATTATCCATTACTTTAAGCACATAAAACAAAAAAAAATATCAGAACACGTAACATTCTAACAATTCTCCCTATTCTCTCCAATTAAAACAATTATAAAAATAGCAGCTTGCAAAACAAAAACTTTTAATTGTAAAGCAAACTAAATTCGATTTCCTGGAAATTTGACCTCTTCAGTAGAATGTGTGTGAAGATATTCTATTCATTTATGATTATTGGTAACAATATTAGCAATAATTCAGGCAAATAAATCACTTACTCAAAAACTTACTCAAAAACCGAACTTTCATTCTGATCACCCCAAATTAAAATTTCAGCAACTGCTCTTAGGCATTCCACCAATAACTTGCGATTATTCTCTGTAACGTGCTCATTTTTGCGAAGTACTTCATGTAAGTACCTAAAAATTATGAAGAAAAACAGGAGCGAAAAAATGAAGAGCAGATAATTGATAGATAATCAGCAATCTGAAACTAATAAAATAAAAACACCATTATCTAGCGAACGAAAAGGAATAATGAATGGCTTACTTCAGGTATTCCAGCGAATGAGGATTTTTCGGTTTCAACAAGGAAGATAAGCCCAACCGTCTAAGCATCCTATCCGCTCAACAAATTTCAATAGTCAGCTAAACAAACACATTACATCTCTGCAATAAAATGCCATAAAAGTGTTATATCTAGGATGGCTATCACTTTCAAGATGGGATAGATATGAAGATCAGATCCTTCCGTTTATGCTTACTTCGCTGCCTGCACACCAATAAAGTACTCGCAAACCTCAACCCGTACCCCTTCACTTACCTCATCGAGCGGAAACAAAAACACGTCACCACATACCTCTTCAAAAAAACTGCGCTTAGTATTCGAACTGCTTTATTACAGTATGTATCATTGTAGTCTAACATCACGAAAAAAGTAGCAAACCGCACGGAGGTAACAGGTTCAAGTATGGTTTGCAGCAATTACTCGTCGCATCGTTGCATTACTTCCGCATCGATCCATTTGCTATCATGACTGATCACTACGAAAACTCTGAGCTCATTTCTCCAATAGAATGTTGAGTTGGAATAGTCTGGTATTAACTGAAGTAAATCAGGAAAGACTGGTTTTGATTGTGGCAAAGCCAGCTGAGATAAGCATTCTAGATTTAAAAGGAGACATTGAGAAAGGATTGATCACTTTGAGCTGCTGTGATGACAGTGATGATGTCAAGTGTATTTAAGTGATCCAAACTATATCGTTTTATTGTTACTAAGCTGAATTATTCTTATTTCCAGCTAGTCCAGGTGGCTTGAAAGGAAAAATTAAATTATTGAGTCATGATGAGTCCTTGAATAGCTCTCATTATGTTGAAATTCCGAAAGTTTCTACTGCTTCAACGCACATTTCTTAATTTTTTCTACTGCTTCAACGCACATTTCTTAATTTTTTTGGGTAATTAGTGGAATATATGCTGGAATTTTCTTCTTGAGTTTATTTTGTTTGATATACCAATAAAATTTCCGAGTCAATAATGATAATTTTAGGATATGATATGAAAATTATTTCTGTCATTTTCCAAGAGCTAATTACCCATTTGAATTGCTGTCTTATTACATTGTTTTAAAATGGCTTTCACTCTGAGGAGACAAAATAATTATTTGGTTTACTACTTCCATTTATTTGTTTACATTCAAATTGGAGGATTTTTTTAATTTACTCATTATTAGTGGTATCACTGAAACTGGCAAATAGCGGAAGTTTCACCAACAAATTCTTCAAAGGTGATATGTAAGAGGAGCAATGATAATAGATATTATTCACTTGTGCCATCATTGCTCTTCTGAACAATTAAATTTTTACACTGAACAAAATGAATCGAATGATATTGATGATCTTTTGGAGCGCACTCGTCGCTGCATTATCCCACTCATTCTTGCACGTATATACCCTTTCGTGGCTTCTATTCCCTTTCCAACAATTTATTTTTTCAATCTGTTTTGACAGCTTTTTCATTTATGTTCTTTAAATGATATTCTTAAAGTACTCAGTTGAATTTTTCTTTAGAAAAAGAAGACAGAAGTGAAACATTCATTTAATCTCTTAAAAAATTACGAAAAAATTTCATAGCATCACTTTTATAGTCATCCGATAGGTTACTTTAGCGATCAAACCAAGCAAACTCATATTGCGGTATGCATCATTGGCGTAATGTGAACTTGCTTGATTTGATCGCTGAAGTAGTCTTTGCATCCTTTTGTTTAATTTGTCAGCTAATCAGATTGTTAATCTTACAATGCTTGGAGCTTTAAGAAAAGATATGTAGTGACTTAAAGTTAAATTTTGCTGTTGAAAAATTCACAACTATTATCAGGAAAATATATCAAATTAATATTATTGATTAATTGCGTGTAGTTTTTGAGTGTTTAATTCATACAACTCAACAAACATCGTAATAAGCGTGAGAATTCAATGCAGCATTTAATATCTTCGTCCTCGATCTTGTTAGTGACTTTTGTAACAAATTGCTGTTATATTCTTTTGCGACAAAATACCATTCTATCCCTTCCATGTACATTTTTATGTAAACATTTTCCAAAAGGATGTCTTCCCTATCCTTCCTTAGTAATTTTACAGAAAATTAAAAAACCATTTTGGCGTAATTTGCAACAATTCTAATCATTCTTCTTCCCATCACATACCATACTGTCATCGTCTATTTTAACGAACTCTTCGTGTATTTTATTTCATACACACACACACACACACACACACATAAGTGCAACTTCAGACAATGTATAAAAAGGGGAGAGCGTCGACTTTTTCATGCTTGATCATTTGGCAGAGAGTGAATGAATGGGCGAATGGACTTGCCAGTATAACCGGTGAGATTGATCAGAAGTATGAAAGCGATACACCGGTTGACAGTTCTTTGACAATGACTACTTCTATTTCTGCTGATAAGTATCACACATTCAATTCTTTATGCTCAATCATAAGCCATTATAACTTATTGTTATTATTGTTTGTTATACCGTTATTATCATTAATTATTACTAATATTATCGAGAATAATAAATATATTCATATAGTTCACAATGTTTAAATTAGATTTTGGAATCGGAATGTAAGAATTATCTTCAAGCAAGATTGTTTCCCAATTTTCTTATAGTTCTTTTGACATTGTATCATTTAACATAATAATCATCGGAATTGAATTTTATCTTGACATCGTGAACTTTCCATCGATCATTTTCTGTTATGATAATGATAATGTTATGGTTAAATTCTTCTATCAGTTTATATTTTAAAACTCTAAAATGTTCAAACTTTTTCATTTTAACTTTGCATCTCTTTACTGGTTTATGCATTTACCCAGCTATTATCACTCCTTTTTTACAAAGGTTTCAATGAATCACAACAGCAATTTCATTATGTCTGTATTCGAAAGGCGGTTTACACAAATTGCGTAATTTTGCTATGAGTTGTTAATTTTTTTGTAGTTTCGATATAATTTTTGTGTACGGTTCTTGTGCCTTCCTGTTATTATTGATCCCTTTTTCTTTCGAGGTTTCATACCTTAGCTATAACCAAATTGATTTTCATATTCTCTTTTCCAATTTTTTAATTATCATTGTTCTCCAGCATTTCTCTTGTTTCTGCCAGTTTGGGATAGCTTTTTTTTTTCATTGTGTTAATACAATCAACCATTCATTAACCGATTTCTTTAATAACTTATTTTACATGCAGTGAATGTCTCATCGGGAAGATAAATGTAACCAGTTGATGTTACAATATTAAGCGATGTAGATGGATGGAACTGATGAAATTGTCATTGTCATTGTCAATGTTCTGACTGCACAAGTAGCGTCATCTACACATAGTTCTCACTTCAGTATTTTTTGAACTGCTCCCAGATATCTAACACATATTCTGTTTTCTGAAGGTATCCCGAGATATTCATATCTTTCTTCATAGTGCAATCCTTTTTCCTTACTCTCATTTTTATTCCATCAGATTGTGGTATTTTATTCTTTTTGAGCAACACTATTATAATCTCCTTAAATACCTCATCTATTATTGTTTGAAATCCCCACATTATTGTAAAAGTGAAGTGATACGAAGTTTTCTTTACACGAGATCAGTCTCTCCAAGTAATTGTTCATGTGAAATGCCACCATTCCTATTCTACTCAAATTACAATGAAGTTTCAGCTCGTATAATCTATAATCTATGTTACAAGCAAATGTTTTTCCTCTTTACAGTTCTTTATTATTATTGTCATTTAATTATTATCCTTTGGCTCTTTCTTCTCCTTTGATCTTCAAGATTAGATCAATATCATTGCTTGTACCGTATTGATGAGATATCGGTTAATAGCTGGTTCCTATTATTTGTGGCTTTGTTTTTATTCCTTCCATTTGTAAGCGGACAGCTCTTTCTTCCTGTGTAATATTAAACTATTTATTATTCCTAGTGATTAACTGTTAGTATTTTCAGACAAAATTTGTGTCTTCTGATCCTGACCTGATCAGTTTTTAACTCTCCTATTTGCCTACTTTTTCACGTGATTTTAGTTAATGTCAAATCTGACACATCATCTGCCACTATATACCCTCTCAATTTCTGATTTTTGACGAAATATTACGCTTTATGATTTGTTTACCAGATATTCACGTTTAAGATTTTATTGATGATTTTGAGACATTTAAATTTACTTTTATTGCATCATCTCTTCTTTTAAATCATAGCACTTGTTCAGTTATTTCTACTGCTTCCTGCGTCCGGGCAAAACATTGGGAATTTCAGTTCGAGCTTTTTTTTATTTTGACATAATTTCTTCTCTTCTATTTTGCTGAATAATTTTCTAACCAAGTTCTTTCGTTATAATATAGGTGTATAGTAGATTTCATTGATGTTAGTGGCTTGCATCCTCACTAATGTGTTTCAGTTTTTTTCGAGAAATATTCAAATTTAATTGTTTTGCTTGTTTTGTCCGGTATTTAATTTTTCCCGCGACCTTCTTTCCTCAGTCTTTTACATTTTATATTGACTCAAGCGATAGACTTTATACCTCAGAGAAAATATGGTACGGGGGGAAATATAGAAGTGAGTTTAACTTTCTTATTACTTGTCGTACGTCATTTGTTCATACCAGAACTGATATCATGAACTGCAGAAACAAAGAATGTCGAAACATTGTGAAGTTTACTTTAAATTATTGAAAATTGAATTATTGAAAATATTATTGAAAATTGAATTATTGAAAATAGCGAGCATAAAATCAATATCATTAAAAATAATAATAAAACTACGAGCCGCTAATATTGTTTTCATCCATAATTAAAACTTTAAAAAATATCTTAAATAAGAAAAAATAAAGTAATGTATATTCTGAAGTAGAAATTTTCCTGATTCAATAAACTAAAAACGATGAGAAAAAAAGTTTTCGTGTTTGTGCTTGCTTGCTTGCTTTATTCCACCTTAACTTTGAAATTGTTCCAATTTTTGTTTTATGGTAATATCATACCAGTAATTCAAATCAATTTAGTTCAATTTAAGCTAAGAATAATGGAAAAAAATGGTTAGATTAAATTTTATTAGAAAATAAAATACTAATGATCCATTATAACTCATCAAGATAATATATATTTTAACACAGCGTATAAGTCTGTTGATGGCCAATTGGAATAGATTTTTTCAATCAATCAGTCATGTTGTTTGCTTCGATGATCCGAGGAATCGCAGACAATAGCCATTCATTTCAAAACTTCTTCACTTGCTCATTCAAACCGTAGTTAAAAATCAATTAGTCAACAAGTGCTATCATTCTCTACACCCATCTTGCAGACTTATACTTTTGCAGCTGTCACTTTCAGAATGCTTTCCAACCGCAATTTTCTATCATTCCTTTTTCTTTATTTGTTCTTTCCTAATAACATTTAATGCTATTTTTTTGAACCAATTTAATATATCTAATAATTTCATTCTATAGGTAGCATTAATGATCCAATATTAGAGGAACGTTTGAAAAAATTATTCATTTCATATTTGTATCAATTTTAAAGCAATATTTAGAAGATGTTTTATGTCAAAAGAATTTGAGAGGAAAAAAACCTTTGATGTTTTCTCTTACCGATTCATTGGTGCATTTTTTAAGGATTTAAACTCTATCTAAGTTTTCAGATTTTATTCGTTAATATTTTCCAATTTTTTTGAAAGAATTCCATTGCCTTTGTCCAATTAAATCCCTAAGAATCAATAAATTTATGCTATTTCCTTCAATTATCTCACTTTTTGCTTTGGTTGTTATTGTTGTTGTTGTTGTTGATGATGATGATGATGATGTATCTTTGTTAACAGATAAATAAACTTGGCTTTGGGTCTTATATGTATGAAACAATAAAGTTGTAATTTTTTTATAAGTCACTGATATAAGTAACGTATTTCTGAAATTCTAACTCATTAAAAAATATACTGGCGATAGGAGGGATAGAGAGTTAGAGATATAGTTTTCATAATAAAAAATTTTATAATAAATATGATTAAACTTTTATGGCATTAAATTTAATGCCATAATATGCTTCTGAATTCTCGAATGGAAATGTTTAATATTTCATCTGAGAAGTCTTTGATATTAATTTTTGCTCTATCTTTTATTATTTATTTCTAAATTTATTAAAATATTAGATTTTTTTTTTAATTATCTGACTGATAAAGTAAGTAGTAACTTTCAACTATATGGTTTAACTAACTGATGATATTCGATAGTGAAAGAGAGCAATGAACATTGCAACAAACATTGATGAAAAAGGTCTAAGCAATAAATCATGTTTATGTAGCCAATGTGGCATATTTTGTGTAGGAGGAGATGAAACATTTTTATGCTATTAATTTCGTTTAAATACAAATTACAGCACTTCAACTTTATTCTCATTTATTGTTATAATTATGCAAGAAAAGAAGTCCAGACCAAAATCAAATTTTAAATGTTTTCCATTGTATGATATGAATTTATTCAATTCATTTCTTAGTTACATTATTTTGACTTTATGTCAAAAATGTTTGAATCATAGATATATATCAGATTAGCAGCAAATATGATTAATAAAATTTAACAAAATATAGTGATATAGTTTTTGTCAAAATTCATCGTTGAATGACAACGTCCTTCATCCTCCATCTTTAGTTTACCGTTATTTAAGACAAATTATCTCTTTCACATTTATCGTTGTTTTATGGCACATTTCTTTCTCTTTATGGCTCATAATTTAATTCCTTCATTTCATAACCATTTATTATTATATCCAAAACATGCATTTTCAACCCGAGATGTTGAAGATTTTTGATATTTAAAATCTCTCCTTCTCTTTTTCTGGTTATTTAAAATAATTTGATTTATTGAAGTGTCATAAATAAAGGAATTGAATGTATGTGTGTATGTGTGTATGTGTGTGTGTGTGTGTTTGTGTGTGATAGAGATGTTTTATTGTTGTAATTATAAATGATCATTTTGACGGTCTTTTCAGCTTTTTGCACTCTACTCAATTCATATGAGGAAAAATAAAACTGTTACAGCATCACACTTGGGAAAAAGAAGACCGAGGAAGAGTCGTAGTTGTTGAAGTATTCAGTCATATTAAGTAGAGTACTTGTATGTACAACGAGTAAAGGATATTGTAGCTCAAATGGGTCTAAGGAAAGGAACGACTCCGACTTCAGGCTCCCATGATGATCTATCAAACGGTCCCAGTTGTTTTTATAGCATTCTTGAAATACCTAGTAATGCTGACGATGTTACTATCCGAAAAGCGTATGTTTTATTTTATTGTATTATTCCTTTATCTTTCAATAATTATCTAAATTTACAAATCTACAAAATCATCATCGATCATTTGCGGTGATTGTTACTTATTAGAATTGGATTTTTGTATGTTAAGTTTAATTGAATAGAACAATTTCTTAAATATGTAAAATTCGACGATAAAAATAAATTTAAGATTGCAATGATAAATCCATATAAACTACTTTAAAAAAATGGTATACTGAGGGAAAGAATATTTTAAATTTGAAACAAAATGTGATAAAATCGAGAACCTATTACAGATATCGTAAATTGGCATTGCAATGGCATCCTGACAAAAATCCGAACAACAATAAAGCAGCAGAACAAAAATTCAAGCGTATAACTGAAGCATATGAAGTATTATCAGATCGTAAGTATATCAAAAATTTGTTGTTCCTATCAAATATATATCAAATACATCAAATCAATAAATCTCTGTCACATATTTTGAAACATTTTGTTTTTGAGTTTACAAGGAATTGGAAAGAAGAATTATAATCATTTAATCCTAAATTTTTCAAACTTTGGTTAAATTTGCTAAATACAAATGTTACAATTAAATACTTTAGAACAATTAAAATGGATACGTAGTAAGATAAATTTTACCAAATGCTTGTTCATTACACTATTTCTGTCCTTTCCGTGCTCTTCCATCTTTCATTTAACATATCATTCCTACAGAAATCTATGATACTGATACTGTTCATCTATTTTGCTGCATTTCAGCAAAGAAACGCAACTCATATGATCGTTCACGTTTGATTAGTTCACAGCCTCACAGTAAGCAGTCACATAATGTTTTCCATCATCGATTTCGCTCACCTTTCGATATCTTCCAAGGATTTTATAGCTACATGGATCTGTTAGATGTAGGTTTCATTAATTTGCTATTTGGATCACCGTTTATGACTTTTGTCTAGAATCCTTTTTTGTGAGTTGTTTTTTTCCCGATTGTAGCGGTAAAATGATATTTCAGGATTTTATGATGAATGAAAAACCTTTTTCGCCATTTTTTTTTCGAACAAGATCCGATAGCGTTGATTCACTTTACAGGAAAGCCGGTTCGTTAGATTCTTAAACTTCATTAGTCCGATTTTCGTAAACTTCGACGAATATCATTCTTATTGAGGATCACTACTCGCATGATTTTCAGGAAGTCATAAAACACGATTTACCAGCAGTGCCTCTTTTGATGATAAAAGAAATAATGAACTTATCAATGAGAATGACTGGTTAGGCATTTCTTATAAAATTTCTAACTTAACTGTAATATTTTCGTAAATATAAAGGCGCATTTCTTCTGGATAGATACTAAAAATTTTTTTCCAAAACAGAGATACTGTCAAGATTTGATATTGTCCTTCAGCTCTTCTTTTATTTAGGGTATTTTAAATACTTTAATTTTTAGATGTTTAAATGCTTAGCGTAGGCAATAAACTGGTGAACTTTTCTAGGAAGTTATTTGAAACTATCTACTCAAAAATGAAGCAAATTTCTTTTAAACTTTAACTTTGCAGTAGTTTTTCATCGATAATACGGTTCTCATCCGCAGAGCCTGGAAAGAATGCCTCCAGTCGTAAAACATCAACAACTACGAAAATAATTGATGGGGTCAAAGTTGTTACGAAAAGGTTTCTTTCATTCTTTCATTTTTTAATTTTTTGAAAATTTTAAACTCACTTTTATGAACGGATTGCTACAGTATTATACATCATTTCTAGCTATCGATTCATTACTTTCAATTTAACCTTTGTTTTAGAAAACACGTTAGATTTAGATCAATTTGATCTGCAATGCTTATCTAATTTGGCTTCCTACTATTCTACTACGATACCTCTCATTCCTTATCAGCAACAATCATCTAGCTTGATTTAAATTAAATATTGCATAATTATAGTCGGCTGCAATTTATTATCATATTTTTTCACATAGTAATCTCACTACTTCTGTCTTTATATTTATTGTTCTCATTTTACACTTCTTTTCTAGAATTATTTTGAGCATAATATTAATGAAATGTGGCTCTTTTTAGGTTGTGCTCTCAATTAAAAGCTAGCTGATATCAGTTAAAAGCTTTGCTGTGCTTTTCGAATTTTAATTAATTCACAAAGTTAAATTGCAGGATAGAAGCAGAAGGTAAAGAAACTATTGAAGTGATTGAGAATGGTGTACTGAAATCACGGGTCATTAATAAAAATTCAGTCGGAGAAACTGCTGCTTAGTGCCATTTCTCTTTTTTCCGAAAAATATTCGTAGTTTAAAATAGAAAGCAGAATATTTCAAAACATTTGCTCGAAAGAGCAAATTAATTTTCCTCCTATTTATCTCAATCATTTCATTCTAGTGATGAATCTTATTGCGCTTAAACATAAATCACAAGATGATTCAAGCGGTATGAAACACCCTGTGATTTACTTGATTCTATTGGACTTTCATAATCCAGCATTTTAATTTTAATTAAAGAAAATATTTGTGTCTTGTGCTTTATTCTTTTTTGTTGTAATTTTTGCATGTTTTATAATTCCATTATTTTCCCTTTTTTCCAAAAACACACTTTGGTTTTAAAAAAAGTGTTCTAGTGAACTGAAAGAAATAACTAAACATTAGAATTTAGCATTTTAATTTTCATATAAAAATATTTCTCAAAAATATTAAAAGTTATCACTTCCGTTTCATATTCAAATCATCGATCTCTAAATGCTCTCATTTCTTAACATAAATGACAGTTCTTAAATTTTGACCTATAACCTCGGATTTTTAATTTATATATATCAGCTAAAAATATAGAATGGCTTCGTGTGTTTGGGAGTATTGTTGAATTTTGAAATGCATATTACTACTTGAGCTCTTCCTCCTCATAGCTATTTCCTCATGGCTTAGATTATGATCTGTCAGTAATCTTTGTGTTGCATCGATATACATATCGATGAAAGTATCAACTAATATATACATTTATTCTATCCATTCCTTCTTTTGTTATGATAATTATCAGCTCAGTGTTACATTTAAAATACTGTACTGCAAAACCTGCCAATTTATGGTCATTGCCATTTTTTTCCATCAATTGCTTTTTTAAGTTTGTATTCTGTACTTAGAAATCACCTCAGTGTAAATATGTACTGAAGTGGATAATCTGTTTAATGATTCTGAAGTTTGGAAAGAAGGTTGCATGTAAGCTTATTCGACAATAATACTATATAATACTGGTTTGAAAAGTGATTTCAAAAATTGTAGCAAGTGAATCAGCAACTTCCTGTAACCTACTGATCTGAATTATATTTAAATCAATTATGTTGCACACGAATTTTGAAATACAGTAATAATTTCTTCATAGGTAATATTAATTGTTCCAGTAATAGACTGACTCTAATATTAAATTTTTATAATTCATATATAATTACAAAATAAATGAACATTGTGAATATTTTAATAACTAAAAATTGTTTTATTAACTAAAAATTAGCAAGATTATATAGTGGTAATTATAATTAACAACATCTTCGTTTACCAAAATCAGCTGGTTTAACTCGAAATGCTCGATTCCAATCATCATTGGGTGGATAGCGACGATAACGCCGCGAAACAAGAACCAACGGCCGTTTTACCATTTCTGCCGGTGACTCTTTCATAATTAATGCTAACCGTAAGTTCCAAATCTAAATTAAATATTAGATATTTAATAATTTGTTTAAGTAGGAATAATTGCATATAACTGTATTATATTAGTTCTCATATTTTATTCAATCTTATACTATTCCATTTTTGATATAATAAAACAGTTTATATGAATAAAGTAACATTACATAGTTGTCTTTGTTAATTGTTTGAAATCTTTTTGATAAATTATTTGCTGACATTTTCGTTTCCCCAAGCTTTTTGAGTAATATGAATGTTAGCAGATGAGATTCATAGGTAGCATAAAAGTCATATATCAATTCACTCCAAATTTGAGTATTTCGACTTCTACTTGAGATAAACTAATAAATTACTGTTAGGAAGATAAAGAATATCTACGTCCGCTTTTTTAGTTATAAAATAAAATAAAGGACAGGTCATATAAAGTAAGATATATATAAACCTGGCCTCTGAGTACCCGCAATTGACTATACTTCAAAAAGCGATTCACGTTACGGTCATACTTGAATAAAGTGGCAATATCGTCACATAAGCTTTGTACAAATTGCGGTGTTAACAGTTGAAGTAGAAATGTTCTTAATTCTTCGTTCCATGGCTGTAACTCATTTAGGAAGGAGATATTACGAAACTGATCGATTCATATTATTTATATAAAATTGAAGCACTCATTATTAGCAATAACAGTATTAAAAGAGACAAACATCTCATTTAAATGCTGATGAAAAAGTCAATCTTTCTCCATTTAGATTAACACAAAATACTTAAAAAACTCTAACATAATTAGCCCATGACAACTGCGCCCAAGCAAACGGAAATTGTCGTAAACGACTGGATGTTTCGGGATGTTTCACTGGAAATGCCAAACCATTATCGATAGCAGCAAGTTCCAATACTTTACCTGGCTCATACCTGTGTACAAATAATTACTTTCCATCATTTAAGCAAGCATTAACTTGGAAATGAGAAGGTATGAAAAGAAATTCCAGGAAGGGATTCAAAAGATGCTTTTAGAAATTCAGCTTTTTCTTTAGGGCTTTATCTTTTTATAATGAAAGTGAGTGAAATGAGGTCACGGCATTTAGAACCATAATATTATTCAGTACAGTAAGAAAACATACTTAATGAGCCAGTTTTCCATATGTCGATCTGTATTGCGAATAACGTAGTCGAGAACGCACAATTTTTGGAATAGGTACTTGAATCGTTCAACTTCTGCCTCTGTCAGTGGACATAATTGACCTCCTTTATTCCACTGCGGGATAATATTCGAGGCACTTACATATCCATTCATGTATAGCTGGAGTAAGATAAATTTTCAATCCACATTTCAAGGAATTTCATCCATTAAATCACTAAATTTAGTGTTAGTTCTAAAAAAGCTCATTTGCTAAATTTAAATTATTAGAAATCTCAGACAGAATCAGGAAACATTTAAATACAATTTAAAGAACATATTCGATTAAAGAATTAATTAACATATCCAAGAAAAAATCATGATAAATAATTTTCAATTATCATTTAAAATCATTTCACTCTACCTGATAACTGCCATCTTTTCCTTTTGGTCCCTTATTTTTTGTGTCTATTCCACCCTTGTAGTAGAAGGCCGGTGAAGCAAGTTTCACAACTCGTGTTTTCGGTACTATGTGAAGCTGTAACATTTATTTTAAAAGAAAAATTTGAAATAAAAATTGTTATATCCAAATGATATATCAGTTCTTAAAGCGAAACGAATTATGTAATGAGGAGATTATTCTTAACTTTGTAACCAGTGAAACTGACTCGAATAATGGATAAAACATCGATGAAAAAGGACGATCGAAGAAACACGATTGATATAAATATGTCATATATATTTTATAACTATCTGAGCCGCTTATAATTATTTCATTTACAATATCAGCTGGTGTTTCTTGCCAAAATCTCTCAATTTTTGAAGATCTGTTTTTAAATTTATCATTTTAATTAATGAAATTAGCATTTTGGATAAAAAATAAAAATAGGCACAAAAAATTAACTTATGATAATTTTCAATTGGAACATCTTTAGAAGAAATTAACTTGTGATAA